>MU701825.1:188481-204119 GCA_026770625.1 Nicotiana glauca | reverse complement strand
CAAGTATAAATTGACTGATACGAAGGAAAAGCACAACTCATACAACAATAAGAAACAGAGATCAACAAGTGCACGACATCATCCTTCGCTCTTTTACTCTCATCCTCACCAAGCAATAATATATCAAACGTGCATGACATCACCCTTCGTGCTTTTACTCTCATACCTCACATAATATCAACATAATCAACACGGAATGGCGCATCGTGCGGCACGACATTACCCTTCGTGCTTTACACTCTTTCCTCATAAGAAGCAAACAATTAAACAAAAGCCGGCAAGGGCACAACATCAATAATCAACTACGTCCCGGCAAGGGAATAAATCATTAACTCTTTCTCTTTCTTTTACTTTCATCTCATAGTGCACATTACCACTTGAGCCAATGCTCCAAGGATTTACTTATCTCATATACCTTCACAATTTGCATTTTAACTCGAGCCAACGCTCCACGAAGTTTAAGATCACGATTTCCTTTTATAATATCTTTACAACAGATAGAAGTCATCAATTAAGCATGGAAAATATAACAATAATCCCAACTATTTGCAAAATAAGGACTCACGGTAATGCTAGACACCAATGTACAGATACTCGTCACCATTACTATACATCGTACTCACCAATTAGCAAGTATCAAGTAAGACTCAATTCCTATTCCCTCAAGCTAGGGTTAAACCAAACACTTACCTCAACTTCCACGGCTAAATCAATCCACAAAAATCACTTTCCCTCTCGAATTCGGCTCCAACTCAATCAAATCTATACAATAATGACTTCATAATATCAATATATGCTAAACAAATCAAACCCAATGTCTAATTATAGATTTCCAAGCTTTCTTTCCAAAAATTCCAAAATCACCCCCGGGCCCACTTGGTCAAAATACGAGGTTCGGACCAAAATCAAATCCCCCATTCACCCACGAGCCCGAATATATAATTTGTTCTCAAATTTGACCCCAAAATGAGGTCTAAATCAAGAAAAATAAAAGCCTTAACTCTAACCTTTTCCCCCAATTTCTACCCTAAATTACATGTTTTAGGCTTAGGAATTCAACAATTATTGATGGAAAATGAAGAAAACGAGTTAAGATTTACCAACCCAAGAAGTTTTGGTGAAAGGGAGCTTCAATGGACACCTAAAGACCTTGGAGAAAAAGGAGCTCGTGTGTTTTTATGAAAATCCCGCAATACACTGATTCTAGAAATTAAAATATAACTGGGCAAAATTTGCCCTTCGCGTTCACGGAAAGAGGGTCGTGTTCGCGAAGGGTAAGCTTGGCAAGGCATCGCGAACGTGGAAAAAGGAAACGCGAACGCGTAGAAGGAAAGGCTGGGGTCCAGGAATTTGGCCTACGCGAACGCGTGGGACCACACGCTATCGCGATGAAGGATGGCTGGGAAGCTACGCGAACGCGGTGCATTGTATGCGAACGCGAAGAAGGAAAGAGGGCTGAGCCCTCAGGACCCAATAACTCTATGCGAATGCGAGGAAGTAATGCGAACGCGATGAAGGACAAACTCAAGGCATCACGAACGCGGATGAGGCATCGTGAACGCGAAGAAGGAATTGTCTGCAGCATCTGAAGCCCATTTTCTGCAACTTTCCTAAGTCCAAAACCACTCCGACACACCTCCGAAACACTCCCGATCCCTCGAGGCTCCTAACCAAACACATACACTAACTCAACAACATCCTACAAACTTAACCGTGTGATCAAATCGCCAAAATAACATAAAAAACAATAAATCAAACCTTGAAATCATAAGTTTTTCCTTAAATTTCATTAGCTTTCAAATTTAGAACTTATAGTCCGAAACACGTCAAACGACGTCCGATTTCAACCAAACTTTACAGAAATATCTTAAATCACATATAAAACCTGTACAGGAACCGGAACCAAAATATGGGCCCGATACCAATACGTTCTAGTCAATTTTCATTTCGATTTTCCTTAATAATTTCAGAAAAACAATTTTACTCAAAAATTCATTTCTCGGGCTTGGGACCTCAGAATTCGATTTCGAGCATACGCCCCAGTCCCATATTTTTCTATGGACCCTCCAGGACCGTCAAATTATGGGCCCGGGTCCGTTTGCCCAAAATGTTGACCGAAGTCAAATTTAATAAATATAATATCAAAATTTAATATTTTTCTCACAGAATTCATATTTAAGCTTTCCGGCTATGCGCCTGGACTGCGCACACAATTTGAGGCAACCCCAAATGAGGTTTTCAAGGTCTCGAAAGCACGGAATAAATAGGAAAACAGGTGATGACCCTTTGGGTCGTCACATTCTCCACCTCTAAAACAACTGTTCGTCCTCGAACGGACAAAAGAAAGAAGTACTTGAGTCGGGGAAAAGACGAGGATAACGACTCCGCATATCAGACTCAGACTCCTAGGTCGATGCCTCAGGAGGCTGACCTCTCCACTAAATACAAACGGAAGGAAAACTCTTGGATCTTAACTGACGAACCTGCCAGTCCAGAATAGCTACCGGCTCCTCCTCATAAGACAAGTCCTTGTCCAACTGGACAGTGCTGAAATCTAACACGTGAGCTGGATCGCCGTGATACCTCCGAAGCATGGATACATGAAAAACTGGATGCACGGCTGATAAGCTAGGTGGCAATGCAAGTCCATAAGCCACCTCTCCCACTCGATCAAGAATCTTAAACGGACCAATGAACCTAGGGCTAAGCTTGTCCATCTTTCCAAATCTCATCACGCCCTTCATAGGCGACACTCGGAGCAACACCCGCTCACCAATCATGAAAGCTACATCTCGAACCTTACGATCTGCATAGCTCTTTTGCCTAGACTGAGCTAAACGAAGCCTATCCTGAATGATCTTAACCTTGTCCAAGGCCTCCTGAACCAAATCCGTACCTAATAACTGATCCTCTCCCGGCTCAAACCATCCAACCGGAGACCGACATCGCCTACCACATAAAGCCTTATAAGGAGCATTCTGGATGCTTGACTGGTAGCTGTTGTTGTAGGCAAACTCTGCTAAAGGCAAGAACTGATCCCACGAACCTCCAAAGTCAATAACACAAGCTCGAAGAATATCCTCTAGAATCTAAATAGTCCGCTCGGACTAATTGTCCGTCTGGGGATGAAATGCTGTGCTCAAATCTACTCGTGTGCCCAACTCTTCCTGCAGCACTCTCTAGAAGCGCGAGGTAAACTGCGTACCCCGATCCAAAATGATATACACGGGCACACCATAAAGGCGAACAATCTACCGAATGTAGATCTCAGCGAACCTCTAAGAAGAATAGGAGACTGCCACATGAATGAAATGTGCTGACTTGGTCAGCCTATCAACAATAACCTATATCGCATCGAAGTTCTTCCGAGTCAACGGAAGCCCAGTAACAAAATCCATAGTAATCTGCTCCCACTTCCACTCGGTAAGCTCAATTCTCTGAAATAAATCACTAGGCCTCTGATGCTCGTACTTAACCCGTTGACAATTCAAACAACGAGCCACATATGCTACAATATCCTTTTTCATTCTATGCCACCAATACTGCTGTTGCAAATCTTGATACATCTTCGCGGTGCCTGGATGAATAGAGTACCTGGAGCTATGGGCCTCCTCTAAAATCAAATCTCGAAGCCCATCCACATTGGGCACACAAAGTCGCCCCTACAACCTCAAAACTCCATCTGCATCTAAGGTAACCTGCTTGGCACCTCCTCGCGGCACCGTGTCTTTAAGGACACACAAATGGAAATCATCAAACTGCCGATCACGGATACACTCCAATAATGAAGAACGAGTGATTGTGCAAGCTAACACACGACTGGGCTCAGAAACATCTACACTACTACAAAAAAGGCCTTGGGCGGCAATTCTTTAGCGGCAATAAGGCAATGGTCGCTAATAAATTCTTTAAGCTTAAATATTAGCGGCATATGACCATTAGCCAGTAAAAGATATCCTTTTACTGGCAATAAAAAATAATAGCCGCTAAAAATTACTAATTAAATTTAATCTTTTATTATTTTAACTATCCGTAAAAAGCGAAAATCTTTCCCTCCAATTTTTTGATACCTTTTATGTTTCCCTCCCCAATTAAAAAATAATAGAACTAAAAACCTTATGATTCCATCCCCAATTAGAAAACAATAGAACTAAAAAACCACAGTCCCCAATTGAATGAAAAAAAAAAACAATCCTAAATCGCTGCTGAGAAAACCTAATAGGCTGCTGCGTCAAGGCAATGCGATTTACAGTGCGTCAATGGCAGCCCACATTTTTCCCAGGTAAATTCTCTTTTCTTTGATTTACAATCGATTTACAGTATAATCGATTTCCCTCTTGAATCGACTTCGCAGCCGGAAAAACCTACCTCGCTGCTGCGTCAATGGCAGTGCGATTTACAGTGTGTCAACGATAGTGCGAGTGCATCAACGACAACCCATCTTTTTCCTAGGTAAATTCTGTTCTCTTTGATTTACAATCAATTTACAGTAGAATTGACTTACAGTACAGTAAATTAACTTCTCTTCTTTCAATCGATTTGCAGTAGATTTTGTATTGATGCTGGTCGATTGATTTACAATAAATCAATTCCTAACTCGCTGTTCAATAGCCTGCCGTAGTGCCCGTCCATCTTTTTCCCCTGTTAACTTCTCTTTTTCACCTGCTAAATCAGTCGCTTGCAATCAATTTACAGTAGATTTTGGATTTATTCTTGTTGATTGATTTACAATAAATTCTGTGTACATTAATCTGGCAAAAGTCATATTATTATTTGGATGTAGAAAATCCTGATTTAGGAAGTTTGTTTCGGCCGCTTATCTCTTATATATAAATTTCTCCTTTGTTGTAAACAAATTTTTGGGAAAGAAACTCATATAATTGCCGAGGTTAATATTCTTGTACATGGAATTCGTGTTCTATATGAAACGATGTATGTAGCATGGTTAGAGATTTTTAGATCCTTTAATAAGCATGGACGCCCTTTGTTACTTTAAGAACGACCTTCAAATGGTGTAAAAGAGGCCCTCTGCTATTCATATATTAGATTGGACTTTGTTAAGTGCTTAGATAAAAAATATAAATGTATAGAGTACTGGTGAGATATCTTTTTAATTGCAAAATCTATCTACATCTATTATGGTGGAAGCTCTTGAAATATCTGATGATGTATTTAAGAGTAATTGGAGGACCAAAACTTTATAAGGAATATCGTAGAATAATTCGAATCAATCACTAGAAGTATTTACATGCATCTCAGCAGTATACTGCAATTTTAAACACATGAGTGGACACAAGTGCATATACTGCACTCTTAAACTTTAAAGTTCATCTCACATGCTGTCAGAGAAGGTGTGTCAGAATATACGGCCATACTGACTGCAATGCCTGGACTTAATGTTGTGTTGTTCCTGAAAAGTTGGTTTTCAGAGACAAGTATAAAAAGCAAAGCTACAAGCTGAGGATAGAATGTCCAAAACTAATGAATGATTTTCTGTTCATGGTTCTTTAAGTTGGGTGGAAAAGAGAGGTAAATATGTGATTAGGAGCCCAATTGTTGCCACAAATTCTAAAGTTTGATCCTTTGTCAGGATAGCACTGATTACTGAATATTCCACTCAACATGTCTTTTGAGAACATGATATGTAATACATACTTGTGTAGTTCTATGGTTCACAATATTATTGCCCTGTCAGTTCGAAAAAGAATTTTCAGATTAATGGATTAGTAGTTTATCTATGACGATTACTGTAGTTTCTCGTTCAATCTAACTCATCAAAACACATACCAGTTGATATCTTATGAATTTAGAGCATAGAATAAGATAGATTTTGTGATAGGTGTGTTGAATGCAATAGAATATAGGCATGTCTTTGCGGTTTGTATAACCAGAAATAGTACACCTCCCTGAAACTATTCCAATTAAAAGCCAAAACTACTGCCAATGAGTAACCAAATGCAAAAAACTCGTTGCTTGAAAGCTTCTTTGTTTTTTTCTCTGCATGCTTAAATTGAAGCTTGTCATAATTTTTGTCAATCCTTAAAATGGTCATATAGATAAACTCCCTGATATTTATTGGCAGTAGGAAACTAGGAAGGTTGACAAGATAAAGATCTGATATTCTGTTTCTGTTTAATTTTTCACCTTAAAGATCTAGGCTGCTCACTTACTGTACATCACAATTGATTGAATGTCTTCTACTTTACATTCTTATAAATCATAACTGTATTAGCTAATTGAGCTGTCATGTTAGACGATTGTGTGCTTTTAGCTTGCCACTTGAAATCTTCAATTCATATGACTTGCTGATGGTCAATTCTGGTGACAATAAAAATGCAGTGATGTGTAAATGCATCTTTATCTAAATTGAAGAAGCCATTCCAAACTTTCTTTATCTTTAAGTAATTATAAATCATGAGAGGGAGAAAAATTAGACACATAATTGAAGCTATTACATGAATGCATTCCATTTGTTGGATAGATACTTACCAATGATGAAGAGGGAGGCCTTCCAAACACCAGTTGAATCCCTAAGAGGAACTCTTCCTTTATGACCGACAGAAGAATCATAAACCCATTTTCGCAATCTATTTCTACTGATTAACATTTGAGGCTAAGGAATGAGTGAATTCCATGAAGTAGAACTCAAAGTCCGGGAATATGAATTGGATCAGTATGGTGTTGTAAACAATGCTATTTATGCAAGTTATTGCCAACATTGTAAAGGTTTTCTGTTTCAATCTGCACTCAAGTGATTTACTCCTAGCATATTAAACCCGTGCTATCATTCATCAAATAAAGATTATACCTGTGCTTTTTCTTTAATGAAAAGGAAAATTCTGATCAAGGGAGAAAACTCTATAGGTAACTGATATTAGTGGAAATTAATGGAAAAGGATCTTTTATATCTGTTCTATGTTACTTTTTGTGACCGTATAGTTAGCTCATCTGTTAGCCTTGATTATGGAATTTGTTTTCTCTCTGAATAACTTGAGATTATGTTATCTAAAATTTGAATGATGAATATGATTTGCTTTGCTCCGCTTATTTGTAAAATATTGTTGAATCCCAAAATCGAAGGGAATTTTGTGGTTAATAACTGTTTGAATATTATTTTCTACACATACTGTAGTTAAGGATAACAGCCTATATGCACTTTGTATGTGAACTTAGAAAAACCGTCTCTATAAGTTCTTGATTGCCGCAACTGTTATTTGCCAGAAATTTGCTCAGTTGTAAATTATATCTCATTTCGAAAAGGAGGTCATTTTAATTAATCTAATGATATGTCTATTCAAAATGTTGTGACGTAATTGTCACGGATCTTTACTTGTGATGCTTAACCAAGGTTTATCACAAATTCAAGTCTTTCCAATGTAATAAGAACTATTATGCGTGCTGTGTTTGTACTGATTGAGAATCTTACTTAACCAATATAAATTTTATGGTTTTACCATAAATTTATATCACATGTTGCTAGTTCCTCCACTGTTGTTGGTTACTCTTTGCTTTGCTCCACTAACCCTTTTCCTTTTCTTGGGAAAATTGACGCGGGAAAACAGGAAGTGCAAACTCAAATTTTTTAATCAAAGTATTTTGTCAAGATCATTACTTCTAAGATTTAGCATAATTCTTTATCTTTGTCAAAATCATTACTTTAAAGGATTTAAACTATAGCTCAATAAGAAAACTGATTTAAACTAACTGTTGAAGAGAGTTTCTTATGGTAAATTCCAATAATTGGGGCTAGTGTATGTAATCACCCATGACAAGAGTGGATTGCGCTAGTGGTGAGCACCCTCCACTTCCAACCAAGAGGTTGTGAGTTCGAGTCACCCCAAGAGCAAGGTGGGGAGTTCTTGGAGGGAGGGATGTCGAGGGTCTATCGGAAACAGCCTTTCTACCCCAGGGTAGGGTAAGGTCTGCGTACACACTACCCTCCCCAGACCCCACTGGTGGAATTATACTGGGTTGTTGTTGTTGTTGTAACATTTGAGGCTAAGTCATTATTACTGGATAAATGGAGAAATGATCCAGCTACAATTAAAGAAGAGATATTCTGCGAGCCAAAATGAACAGTTGTACTTTGATTCAACACCTCTGGAGATGCTACTTCAGATAATAGATTTATCCAAGAGTAGGAAAGAGATCTATTTGCCATTGAGTTGGTTTTCTTGAATATTCTGCAGATAGCCCACTCATAGCAGGAGCTTAGTGCAATGGGCTGCCCTTTATTTCCATTTCTACTATATATAAATGAGAAGGAGGAGGACGAACACAGCTACATAAGTTGTACTATCTGCTGTCTCGCAAGTATGTTTAAGATAAACTAGTTATGAAGGTTTTTGGCCACCTTAATTTTTTGGATGCGCAGGTAAAGTAATGTGTTACTTTTTTTGAAGTTATTTCTAGCAAGTTTTGGCTTATAGATTCAGTTGATATTATGTAGATATTTACATCTATTTGGGTTTGACATTTCATCTTTGTTTGGCTGTTAAGAACTTTTCTTCTGCATATAAAATGTTAGTATTTCAATGACCTTGCTGTATATGATTGGGAAGGTGGCATTCTTATGTTTACTAAGTAGGAGTTACATTATCTCCTTTTTAATTTATAGTTGTTTGCTGATGGCTACAAAGAATTCTGTATTTCAACTTTTAGTTATGTGATTTTTTTCTTTTGTTGACACATATGAAATCCACTGCTGATTTTGATAAGTGAGATGAAAATTTTTCTGTGCCTTTTGCCACTGCAACAATAACAAAGTCGCAAATGTAAGTAATCTACTTACAACTATTTACTATAGAAAGCATAATCTACACTCTGATGGTTACTTAAGTGCAGAAAAGTACTATATGACTTTGAACATGAGACATGGCTTAAGGCATGAACATAGAAAGCAATAATTACTCATTCTAATCATTATTGAGTGACTGGAATTTGAATAGAAATTTTTGATTGAAAAGTAAATTAGATGATTGCTCAATGCGCTCTTCTTGCAATATGGTACAGGTGGAATCGCATAGAGCCAGTCTAAAATTATATATGAAGAGATCTCTGGTATTTTTATAAAATTATTGAAATCCAAAAGTTATATTATGAGCTGCAAGTATTTAACTTCTGTTGAGGTCATATACCTACTCATATTGGAAAGAGATCTTTTCTTTGTCTTTTTTTACTGATATGAAGTTTTAAAAATGAGACTAGACATTGATGATATCCAAAGAAAATCCATGAAGTTAAAAGTGAAATGTTATAAGGTAGAATCATATCTGCTATATAATTTCTTAAAGCAATTGGATGATTGTGCAAAAACAAATTTTAATATGACTAGAGTATTATTCTTCTGAAGGACGAGTTGATTACTGAACAAAATTTTGATTCATAGATAAAGTATGCCAGTAAACAAGAGTTGGTACCAATCAAGAAGAGAGTGGCCTTACTGCTTTATCGTGGAAAATTACTTATTACTTTTCAATGCCGCTAAAAGTATGGTATATGTACATTTTCATGTTTGTATAGTTCTTGCAAAAGTTGCTTGCATCATTTTGTCGAGAAGTAATAAAACAAATGAAATTAAGATGTGGTAGGCGAGGTTTTGACTCCCTTTGCACCAACACTTGGTGTTCTCAGACTAATTTAATTGCAGCTACAATTTATATTCCTAGAATTATAACCTTCTATTACAATCATTATTTTTTTGTATGAAACGATCTCGAGGACATATTTTTCAATCTTTATGACCTGATCTATTTTAGTTTTTCTGAATTTACATATAGAAATCATATATTGGTTAAAAAAAGTGGAGATTTTTAATTATTTTGTCTAAGTTTTAATTTCTCGCAGCATGATCATAACTCTAGGGGATAAAAGAAAAGGCATGAAACAAGTGTTCTAGAGGAGAAGGAGACAATTTGTAATATGCTTCACATTACTGCTATGTTGATGACTTGAAAGAAGGTTTATACCATAATCAACCAGGTTGGTCTACTAATTTTTTCGTATTTCATATATGCTATTGATTGAAATCTTTTTCTCTGATGTTGAGATAGACAATTGATGTTAGTGCTTGAAGCAGGTTGCTCGATATTAGTTCTATTTCTGAATATCTTCCAAGAGTAAGTTAGAAAAGTTAGGATTTGAGGTGTGTTTTATATTGCATCTGTTTTATTTTCCTTTAGTTTCTTTGTTTTTATATTTTTTTCAATATGAATATGATACTGTATAGTGGTTTAAAATCGTGCCTGAGTTGTTGTTACGTATGCCAAACTGACTTTATTGAAAGAATTGAGCATGGCTAAAATGAGACTTAGGCAGTTTGGGGAGCTCGATAGGAATCAGTGGAGCACCGCACCTTTCGCACTTAACTTGAACGTTCAATCAAGTACAAGGTATGAACAATGATACTGATTCTCAAGTGATGATTCTAGATTAAAGAACCATGATGCTGTCACATATTTCAGTAACAATGAATAGCCCCTTAATCTAATTCTAGAAAAATAAGAAGCCCAACAGAACATGACAAATTTAGTTGAAATTTCTTTGTCGAGATTATTGCTTTCCCCATGCCACTAAAAGACTTTGCTGGGGAAGTTTAGCTGATTATGTGCAAAACTGAAAAGTTTAGTCAAAAGAACTCAAAAATAGAGTTTAAAACCTGGCTGAACTTGTTTTTTTTGTGTGTGGATAATAAGGTACCGGTAAACTTGATTAGTCGATATAAAGGATATCTATAATGTTCTACTTGGAACCCAAGCTCAACATGCATCATGGTGCTTCTGAATGGAAAAAGAAATAGATAGAAGAGGATTTTAATTTTCAGCTGCATGAGTCTTTGTCCATTCACTAAGTTTTCTAGGTGTTTCATGAGTTATGTAATGACGTGTCCTACTCTATAACCAACAAAAATTCAGAGTTCCAGTCTAACCTTAATCGCTTGAAGATGCAGCCATGCAGCAGAACCATCAGTGAGTTCTTACAAGTCCGTGGAGCAACTCACAATTGCATCTGGTGAAAAAAAATACTTAAATACCTAATTGGTGCATTAAATGGCTTCTTAGGCATTTTGCGAATGAGATTGCACCGACTTTTTGATGATATCAAGACATGGGTAGCTACAAATACTCTTTCTGATTCCCTTTGTGGTGTTGTTTTGTCTGATTTTTTTCTGTTCTTCTGTTTGTGTAAAAATGGCTGGTATGTTTAACCAATCCAGTAAGTTTTCTTAAGTGTTGCATCTGGCAAGTTGTCATCTTTAGATGCTGCTGTCATTTAGATGTTGCTTTTGTTATTTTGATATGAGGCTTTCCTCTTCCTTATTGTGGTTGGGGCAAACTACATATGTTGTCATCTATATATGTTGTTGTTGTTGTTTAGTTGCACTTTGCAAAGCATTTGTTTAATTCTTATTTTCAGTTTTGCTTCTTGATTGAATGGAATGTTCAAGATGTTTTTTTACATTATACTTTTCTTTTGACACAATTATTTTATAATTTCAGGTTATACTGTCTGATGTTGAATAATTTAGCTGGTGAAAGAGTTCAAAATGATGAAAAGTTGCGGAAACCATTTGAAGAACTATCATTTGTCTCGATTAGTTATATAATGACATTAACTATTTAGTCTAAATAATATATTTTTTATGTTTTAAATTAATGTGATATTAATATTTTTGATTAGTACTTCCTTTTGTTTGTTAAGATTAATGAGATACATTATGTTTTTTTGAATTAATATTAATATATTTTATTATTTGAGTCATATTCTCTACGAATGTAGTAACTATTATTAATTGTGGCTAAACTATTTATAATTGATGTAAAATAATTATCGTTAAAGATATTGACTTTTAGCGGCAAATTAGTTAAACATATTAGCCATTAGAATGGAAGCTAAAAGGGCAAACTAAGATTGTTTTAGAAGGGATATTATGGCCATTTTAATTGCCATTAAAGATGTGAACTTTTAGTGGCAATTATTTTTAATTTTGCGGCTATAAAAAATAGATGCTAAAGAAGTATAATTAGTCGTTCGGATTTGATTTAGTAGCCATTATAATTGCCATAAACAATTGCCCTTAAAGATACGATTTTTAGCGGCAATTATTTTGAATGTAGCGGCTATAATAATGGACCCTAAAAAAATATAATTAGCCATTTTGGATTGGATTTAGTAGCCATTATAATTGCCACAAATAATTTTCGTTAAAGGTAATAACTTTTAGCGGTAATAAAACATATCGTTTACCAGCTTTTATGAGAATAGCCACTAAAGGCTTTGCCGACCCCAGTTTCAGCGGCAAAAGACTAATGGCCGGTAAAAGATATAGCGGCTATTATTATTGCCGCTAAAGCCATTTTGTATTGCCGCTAAAGGTCATATTTGTAGTAGTGCTAGTCTCACGAACTGATTGGTTAAAGCCTTAACATCCAAAGCAAGCGGCCTATGACTGACCGGAATATAAGCAAGGCTGCCCATGCTGGCTGACTTCCTACTCAAAGCATCGGCCACTACATTGGCCTTCCCCGGATGATAAAGAATGGTAACATCATAATCCTTCAACAACTCCAACCACCTCCTCTGCCTCAAATTCAACTCCTTTTGCTTGAATAAGTACTAAGAATCTTGTGATCAGTGAACACCTCACACGCCACGTCATACAAATAATGCCTACAAATCTTTAATGCGTGAACAATGGTAGCCAACTCTAGATCATGCACTGGATAGTTTTTCAAATGAATATTCAACTGTCTCGAAGCATAGGCAATGATCTTGCCATCCTGCATCAACACTGCTCCAAGTCCAACACGGGAAGCATTACAATAGACTGTATAAGGCCCTGAACCTGTGGGAAAAACCAACACCGGTGCCGTAGTCAGAGCTATCTTGAGCTTCTGAAAGCTCGCCTCACACTCATCTGAACATCTGAACTAGGCACCCTTCTGGGTCAATCTGGTCATCGGGGCTGCAATAGATGAAAATCCCTCCACGAACAGTCTGTAGTAGCCTGCGCCAACCCCAGGAAACTCCGAATCTCTGTAGCTGATGCTGGTCTAGGCCAGTTTTTGACTGCCTCTATCTTCTTTGGGTCCACCTGAATACCCTCAGCTGATACAACATGACCCAAAAATGCAACTGAACCCAAACAGAATTCACACTTCGAGAACTTAGCATGTAGCTGACTATCCCTCAGAGTCTGGAGAACCACTCTAAGGTACTGCTCGTGCTCCTCCTGGCTGCGGGAGTATATCAATATATCATCAATGAACACTATTAGGAATAAATCCAAATAAGGCATGAACACTCGGTTCATCAAGTCCATGAAAGCTGCTGGGGCATTTGTCAACCAGAATGACATAACCAAGAACTTATAATGCCCATACCGAGTGCGAAAAGCTGTCGTAGGGACATTGGATTCCCTAATCCTCAACTGATGGTACCCGAATCGCAAGTCAATCTTGGAGAATACTCTGGCACCCTGAAGCTAGTCGAACAAATCATCAATCCTCGGCAGTGGATACTTATTCTTGACCGTTACCTTGTTAAATTGCCGGTAATCAATACACATCCTCATTGACCCATCCTTCTTCTTGACAAATAATACCGGAGCACCCCAAGGAGACACACTGGGTCTAATGAAACCCTTCTCAAGCAAATCCTACAACTGCTCTTTTAACTCCTTCAACTCCAGTGGGGCCATACGATATGGCAGAATAGAAATGGGCTGAGTGTCCGGAATCAGATCAATGCAGAAATCAATATCCCTGTCGGGTAGAATGCCGGCAAGTCTGAAGGAAAAACATCAAGGAACTCACAAACAACGGGCACAAAATCGATTGAGGGAACCTCAACACTGGAATCCCAAACATAAGCTAAATAAGCCAAACACCCCTTCTCGACCATATGCCGAGCCTTCACATACGATATGAAATTGCGGGTAGAATGACTTGGAATCCCTCTCCACTCTAATCGAGGTATACCCGGTAAAGCTAAAGTCACAGTCTTGGCATGGCAGTCCAAGATAGCGTGATAGGGCGATAACCAATCCATCCCCAATATAATATCAAAGTCGACCATATCTAAAAGCAAAAAATCTATACGATTCTCCAGACCACCAATCGCCACAACACAAGAGCGATGGACTCGATCGACCACGATGGAATCACCCACTGGCGTAGACACATAAACAGGAATACCCAATACATCACTAGGCATGATCAAATACGGGGCAAAATAGGATGACACATACGAATACGTAGACCTCAGATCAAACATGTCACGACCCCAATCCTGGTCGTGATGGTGCCCAACACAACTGCTAGGCAAGCCCGAACCATTAGCACTCTCAACCCGAGCATGAAGCTCAAAATCAATTATTTACTTATCATTTAAACATTCATAATGAATAATATCCCAAAGACCTGGGGGTCATGAGTCTAGAGCCTCTAACAATACAGAGTAATAGAACTCCATACTACAAATGATCACAACTGTGGAAAAATAATAAAGAGATAGGGAAGGAGTCGGGTTCTGCGGACGTCAGACAGCTACCTCGACAACTCCAATAAAACTCTGAAACAGCAACAGGCTCAGCTCAGCTCCCAAAATACCTGAATCTGCACACATGGTGCAGGGAGTAAAGTGAGTACTTCCAACTCAGTGGTAATAAAAGTGAATAACAACTGAAAGTACAAAATCCCAAAAAGGCACAAATAATGCTATCTTAAGCAGTAAACCAAATAGACAGTAGAATCCATGAAATTATAGCACTTAAATAAATCAATTGAACAAGAATGCACAAATAAGGTCAGCCATTGTTACCTGACCGAAGTGTTTTAGTGTCATTGTTACCACTAGTCAGTCATTGGTACCTGACTGGTCAGTCATTGTTACCTGACCGAAACACATACAACAGTGTCATTGTTACCACTGTTCATATCAAAGGGTACCCCGCGCTCACTGTGGGTGTGCAGACTCCGGAGGAGCTCCTTCAGCCCAAGAGCTATCAATAAGGCCTGAAAGCCTGAATAATATCAACAAAAGGCCTGAAAGCCTGAATAATATCAACACAAGGCCTTAAAGCTTGAATAATATCAACACAAGGCCTGAAAGCCTTCTCTCAATGCACTCGAGGCCTGAAAGCCTCCTTACATAACACTCGAGGCCTGAAAGCCTCCTCACATAACACTTGAGGCCTGAAAGCCTCCTCACATCACTCATCAAGCCCTCACATATGGACCTCGGCCCTAATCAGTCCAAAATAGTCAAAAAGCTCCTGGGCATCAGTAAAACAGTGATACTCAGCTCAAATGATAGTTCAAATATCAATTAAAACTCCAGGTTTGAGTAAAATATAGTTGATTTCATAATACAGTGTAAATCACACGGACTGAGTTCAAATAGTATTTGAAACAGTGAGGGAAAACATTGATGATAAATTCATAAAGAGTTCAAACAATCGGCAATAAGCCCCAAGTATGGCAATGAGCCCAAATCATAATGATAACAATAAATCATTTGCAAATACGCGGTAAATGCCAACAACCGGGACGGACCAAGTCACGATCCCCAACGGTGCTCTACCCCACGCTCAGGTCCAGCGTGCAAGTCACCTCAACACAACACTAAGATGTGCAAAT
>MU701825.1:152251-182910 GCA_026770625.1 Nicotiana glauca | reverse complement strand
ACATCCGGTTGACTTTTCCAACTTAAGTCTTCTTAAAAGAGACTAAGTGTCTCATTTCCAACCAAACTCTATCTGAATTACTTCAAATTCACCAAACACATGTAATGAAACATATAGAAGCATAAGACGAGGAAAACGGGGCGGAAATACCTAAGACGACGGGTCGGGTCATTACAAAACAACACCTAAGCATCTCTATCACAAACCAGAATCGTACCTGTAATAACCGCATCTGAAGCCTCTGCCTTGGGCCTAGCCTGAAGAGCATAACATCGGGGCTGGGCCCCACCACTCCGATCTGCCTCTCTAGGACGCTTGCTGGTGGCTGGCCTACACCTCTAGCGGTCTGAGCTCCACCTCTATGACCTCTACCTCCCCCTCTGGAACCTCTACCCCCACCTCTAGCTGGCTCGGCGTGCTGTGGAGCAGCTAGTGCCTGAACCATGGCACTAGAACTCTGGTGTTGAGAACTGCTCGGTGCTCGAGGGAAAAATCTAGCAACATGACCTGTGTCACCACAAGTGTAACAAGCCTTCAGCCGCTGAGTCTACTGGACCTGTCGACCTGAATGACCACCACAGAAACTCTGAAGCGGCGGTGCACTGATAGGAGCTAGCGATGCACTGAATGGCTGCTAATAAGAATAATGCCCACGGAAACCACGATCACCTGGGGCACCCTGAGAAACCTGGAGGGCTGACTGGAAAGGCCTAGAAGGCTGACCCCTATCATAAGAATCCCTGCCTCCAGATGAGGCACCACTAAATGGGCCTGACTGATGGGGTCTCTTGTCTGCTCTATGACCACCCCCTATGGCAATACCATCTCGATCCTCCGGGCCACATTGGCCGCCTCCTAAAATGTAATATCACTCCCTGCCTCTCTGGCCATCTGGAGACGAATAGGCTGGATGAGTCCATCAATAAATCGTCTCACTCTCTCTCTGAGTGGGGAGTATGACAGTAGCATGGTGAGCCAACTCAATAAACCTGGTCTCGTACTGGGTGACTGACATAGATCCCTGATGGTGACGCTCAAACTGCCTCCGATAGGCCTCAGGCTGTGTGACAGGGAGAAACTTCTCCAGAAATGTATGAGTGAACTGCTCCCAGGTCAAGGCTGGAGACCCTGCTGGTCTAGCTAGACGAAAATCCCTCCACCAAGTCCTGGCGGATCCAGATAAGCGAAATCAACTTCATTGACTAAACAATACCCATGTTTCGAAGAACCTCATGGCAGCTGTCCAAATAATCCTGTGGATCCTCGGTGGGTGCACCACTGAAAGTAGTAGTAAAGAGCTTGGTGAACCTATCCAATCTCCATAAAGCATCGGCAGACATGGCTGCTCGATCACCTGCCTAGGCTACCATACCCTGCTGAGCTGCTCCAACTGGCCGAACTGCTGGAGCCTGAACTTGAGGAGTTACCTACTCCGGAGTACGAGTAGCAGGAGTCTGGGTCCCTCCTCCAGCCTGAGAGACAGCTAGTGCTATAGGAAGTAAAATTGCTCGGGTAACACTCTCCATGAGACCCACCAACCGGACAAAAGCGTCCTGAAGAATTGGGGTAGCAATAAACCCCTCTGGGACTTGAGCTGGGCTCACTGGAACTACTAGGGTTGGGGCCGTAACCTCTTCGTCAAAGTCGACCTGAGGCTCGCCATTGGTGCTGCTGCTTGGGGCTGAGCTCTGCCCCTACCTTGGCCTCTAGCACGACCTCGTCCTCTGCCCCTAGCGAGAGCTACCTGGGGCTCGGACTGCTGATCGGAAGATAAAGAAGCACGTGTTCTCGCCATCTGCGAAAGAATAGAGTAGAAATTTAATTAGCATTGAGAAACCAAACCGCACGACAAGAAAGAATAAATGTGAAACTTTTCCTAACTCGGTAGCCTCGGGGGGATAAATACAGACGTTTCCATACCGATCCCTCAGACTCTACTAAGCTTGTCCGTGAGTTGTGAGACCTATGTAATCTAAAGCTCTGTACCAACTTGTCACGACCCGGATTTCCCACCCTCGGGAGTCGTGATGGCGCCTACTAATGAGAGTTAGGCAAGACAATTTTAATTACCTTTCCATTAATGATCTAACATATTTTAACAATTAACGGCAAAATATAAAAGCAACAAAATTCAATAATAAGCAGAAGTCTTGGCATTATATAAAAATTAATAGAAATGTGGAAAGTTTAACAAAATTCTCTACCTAAGACTGGTGTCACTGTAATCACGAACTGCTAAGAATACTAAATACAACGTCTGAAATAAACCCAAACTATTTGTCTCGACACAATGAGATAACAGACTAAAAAAGAAGATAAGGGAGACGCCGGGCCTGCGGATGCCTGCAAGGCTACCTCGGGTCTCGCTGGACTGAAGGCCTGCTCCTACACTAATACTGCTATTGCTGCTATCCGAAACCTGGATCTGTGCAAAATAACACAGAGTGTAGTTTCAGCACAACCTACCCCATGTGCTGGTAAGTGTCTAGCCTAACCCTGGCAAAGTAGTGACGAGGCTAGACTGGACAACCACATAAACTTGTGCAATTTTATATATATATATATATATATATATATATATATATATATATATATAGACACACACAGAGCGCAATTGAAATACAAGACAAGTAAACAATATGGGAGGGGAAACATGCCGTGGGGAGATAACCGTTTCAAGTATAAATTGGCTGATACGAAGGAAAAACACAACTCATACAACAATAAGAAACAGAGATCAAAAAGTGCACGACATCGCCCTTCGTGCTTTTACTCTCATCCTTACCAAGCAATAGTATATCAAACATGCACAGCATCACCTTTCGTGCTTTTACTCTCATACCTCACATAATATCAATAGAATCGGCACGGAATGGTACATCGTGCGACACGACATCACCCTTCGTGCTTTACTCTCTTTTCCTCACAATAAACAAACAATGCACGACATCACCCTTCGTGCTTTACACTCTTTCCTCACAAGAAGCAAACAATTAAACAAAACCCGGCAAGGGCACAACATCAATAATCAACTACGTCCCGGCAAGGGAATAAATCATTAACTCTTCCTCTTTCTTTCACTTTCATCTCATAGTGCACATTACCACTTGAGACAATGCTCCAAGGATTTACTTATCTCATATACCTTCACAATTTGTATTTTAATTCGAGCCAATGCTCCACGAAGTTTAAAAATCACAATTTCCTTTTACAAGATCTTTACAACATATAGAAGTCATCAATTAAGCATGGAAAATATAACAATAATCCCAGCTATTTGCAAAATAAGGACTCACGGTAATGCTAGACACCAATGTATAGATACTCGTCACCATGCCTATACATTGTACTCACCAATTAGCAAGTATCAAGTAAGACTCAACTCCTATTCCCTCAAGCTAGGGTTAAACCAAACACTTACCTCAACTTCCACGGCCAAATCAATCCACAACAACCGCTTTCCCTCTCGAATTCGGCTCCAACTCAATAAAATATATACAATAATGACTTCATAATATCAATATATGCTAAACAAATCAAACCCAATGTCTAATTATAGATTTCCAAGCTTTTTTTCCAAAAATCCCAAAATCGCCCCCGGGCCCGCTTAGTCAAAACACGAGGTTCGGATCAAAATCAAATCCCCCATTCACCCACAAGCTCAAATATATAATTTGTTCTCAAATTCGACCCCAAAACGAAGTCTAAATCAAGAAAAATAAAAATCTTTAACTCTACCCTTTTCCCCCAATTTCTACCCTAAATTACATGTTTTAGGCTTAGGAATTCAATAATTATTGATGGAAAATGAAGAAAACGAGTTAAGATTTACAAACCCAAGAAGTTTTTGTGAAAGGGAGCTTCAATGGATGCCTAAAGACCTTGGAGAAGAAGGAGCTCGTGTGTTTTTATGAAAATTCCACAATACACTGATTCTGGAAATTAAAATATAACTGGGTAAAATTTGCCCTTCGCGTTCTCGGAAAGATGGTCGCGTTCGCAACGGGTAAGCTTGGCAAGGCATCGCGAACGCGGAAAGGGGAAACGCGAACGCGTAGAAGGAATGTCTGGGGTCCTGGAATTTGGCCTACGCGAACGCGTGGGACCATGCGCGATCGCGATGAAGGATGGCTGGGAAGCTACGCGAATGCGGTGCATTGTATGCGAACACAAAGAAGGAAGAGGGCTGAGCCCTCAGGGCCCAATAACTCTATGCGAACACGATGAAGGACAAACTCAAGGCATCGCGAACGTAGACGAGGCGTCGCGAACGCGAAGAAGGAATTGTCTGCAACAGCTGAAGCCCATTTTCTGCAACTTTCCTAAGTCCGAAACCACTCTGACACACCTCTAAGCCCTCGAGGCTCGTAACAAAACACATACACTAACTCAACAACATCCTACAAACTTAACCACGCGATCAAATCGTTAAAATAACATCAAAAACAAAAAATCAAACCTCGAAATCACAAGTTTTTCCCCAAACTTAATTAACTTTTAAATTTAGAACTTATAGTCCGAAACACGTCAAACGACGTCCGATTTCAACCAAACTTTACAAAAATATCTGAAATCACATATAAGACCTGTACCGGGCGCCGGAACGAAAATACGGGCCCGATACCAACACGTTCTAATCAATTTTAATTTCAGTTTTCCTTAATAATTTTAGAAAAATAATTTTACTCAAAAATTTATTTCTCGGGCTTGGGATCTCGGAATTTGATTTCGAGCATACGTCCGAGTCCCATATTTTTCTATGGTCCCTCCAGGACCGTCAAATTATGGGTCCGGGTCCGTTTTCCCAAAATGTTGACCAAAGTCAAATTTAATCAATTTAATATTTTTCTCACAGAATTCATATTTAAACTTTCCGGCTACGCGTTCGGACTACGCACACAATTTGAGGCAACCGCAAATGAGGTTCTCAAGGCCTCAAAAGCACGGAATAAATAGGAAAATAGGTGATGACCCTTTTGGTCATCGCAACTCGTTTTCAAAAAGCTATAAATACCCTTTACTTCTCTTCTTTAAAACAACTCGTTTTCAAAAAGCTATAAATACCCTTTACTTCCCTTTACTTCTCTTCTTTAAAACACTTACATTCAAAAACTCTCTCTTGCTTTATTGCTACTTGTGCTACTGTCTGGTCAGCAGGCTGAAAGCCAAGGCTAGACCTTAGAGTCCTGCTTACTTTTTTTTACTGCACTTTGCTTCTCTGACTGGTATGTTCTAACTAATTTTTAGCATCAACAACAACATGTTTCTTTCATTCTTGTTTGTCTCTTTTTTGTATTTAACTAAGTTCCATTATTAAGCATGCTACATTTTGCCTTTTTTGTTATGAATTAATGTTTCTGTTACTTACTTATCATGGCTTGTGAACCTTAAATCCCCATCCCCAATGTGTTTGGTATATGTGGTTGGTTTGGGGCATGGCAGCATTCAACATTGTTGTCCATGACCCAAACTTGATGCCCCTGTGATCATAACCTCCATGTTTTCTCTAGTTGTTGTGTGTTTTGGTTGGCTTATAGGCATGCCAGCATCTTCTATTGATGTGCATGCCCAAAGCTGACCCTTGCCTAAGTATATAGGCTCTTTGCAATTAATTCCCAACCCTTGACCCCCTTTGTATGAAGTTATCAACTCTGTATTTTGCTAATTACTATTTCCATACCACCCTTCACCCCTCTCCTTTACCCCCTCAGTTCTAAAATCTATTCCTGCACTTCCACTATCTTCTTAGACTTAAGTTCTACCCCTCTTGTGTGAGCCTTGCCTTGGGACCCATGAGCTCTCTCTGAACTTGGACACATACGGGCTGGCCCTTCCATGCTGCACTAATCTCTATCTGGTTCTATTGAACCTGGGTGTAAGCACTGCCCGGGGTCCCTTGAGACCCTTAGGGAACTTTGACACACCCAAGTCTGAGAAAGGCTTTGAAATAAGTGGTATTTGAGGCGTTTTGTTCCATAACTCAGAGAGGAAGTCAGAATTATGCTTCCTATGGTTGTACTTTTCCAAAATTTTTAATGTATTTTTCTTGATGTAATTCAGCAATTGGTCTGTAATAATTTGTAATGAACATTTGGGGTTGGCTAGTGAAAAAAGGGACGGGTAATTATTCATGCTCAAGGGTAGAAAAAATGGCTATAGCATCTATGTTTTAGATGATTAAATTCTGCACTTAGAAAGCATGCCTATTGGACCGTTTTACATCCTGTGTGTTCAATTCTGCACATTAGACACCATGCCTATAGGGGTTTGTTTAAAATTCTGCATGTTCAACTTTACACCTGGATAACCTGCTTATATGACGTCATTTTAATTCTGCATGCTTGTTACCACTTAGACATCATGCTCTAGGATCTAAAGGGTTATAAATTAGTACCATGTTTATAATGTTCAAAAATAAAATCAGCAACATCAGATATCATGTATATAGGAATTAAAATCACCAACACTAGATATCATGTCTATAGGAGTTAAAACCAGCAACAATGGATACCATCATCTGCAGAATCTAAAACTAGTCTAATTTAAAATCAGTCTATTCTGAACCAGTTCTTAAGTAACTCAATCTCTCTATTTCACGCGGTTTAGCAAGCATGCCTATAGGATTTCAAACTGCTCATTTTTTTAGTTTGTTATTGCTTTGCCATATTCTGAATCTATAATAGATACCATGCTCATAGGATTCTACCCCAAACACCTAGTTAAAACTTAGGTAATCACAATAAATAAAACTGAACCCGTGTCTGTTAGTTAATAATTACTACAACCAGCAGGCATGCCTGATTCAGACTTCTTATCTGAATAATGTTATAAATTGGTCTGCTTCAATAACTTAAACTCCCCTTTTGCCTAAATATTCTCAGACCCTGCTTGTTGTTTGAGTCATGCTATTTGATTGCCTTGTTTGAGGAGGTATATGTGAGCCTTCATTATTTATATGCTTCCCCTGTTATTGTGCTACATGTTTTGTATGTCGCCTTAGATTTTTCACCTTTGAAACTCCAAGTCAGCCTAATACCCCTCCCTTTTAGGATAGTAGTCCTAAATGCCTCCAGGACTGATAGGAATATGGCGGGTAATAGCATGCAATAGTGGTCGAGACCAATCCGCGCTTTAGTACTTTAACGGGGTGGGAAAGTTAGATATGGATATGATGACCGGTGCGCTAATACCATGTGTAGCCCTTCTTTTGAGGAGTGATTACCGGGTATTGCATTGATGTGATCCATATTTTAAATAAACCTAGGACCCCTTCATTTATTTTAAAAATCAGCCTTTTAATTGCTCTTTCAAACTTTATTTACTTTCAAACCATTATGTATCAAAATCCCATCTTATTTAAGCCTTATCTGTTTAAGTGTTAATTGCACCTTAAATTCACAAAGAACTATCTGGTCGGGAACCACACTGGTGGATCTTGAGGGGTGCCTAACACCTTCCCCTTAGGATGATTTCAAGCCCTTACCCTATCTCATGTTATCAAACATGTAGTTGTAGTGAACTTTGTAGGTGTCCTAATGCACTATAAATCATTAGGTGGCGACTCTTCAAAAAATGCAAAATCTAGTTTCCAAAAGGAACTAGTTGCCCCATTCCCCAAAATGTCAAAAACCTGATTCTCCCGTTGCGAGTAGGGAAAAAAAGGGGGCGCAACAACATGACGACTCTGCTGGGGATAATTAGGCTTTTACCACTTCATATTGTACTTGTGAATTTATACCTTCCCTTTATATGCAATTACTTGTTTAAAGTCCTTTAAGCATTTAATTTCTTTTACAAAGTAAAACTGACTCATCTTCTTCTTTTCTTTTCTTTATTGCTACTTTACTGCTATAAATTGTTGTATTTGCTACTTTCTTAAACATGCAAATACGTGACAACATGCTTTTTAATTATTGCATAATCATGCTCAACATCATATTCCACTCATGACAAACAAATACCATAGCAAAGCTTATAATGAGTGGTTGCGCTCTTTCTATATTATTACCCCCTAAATTCGGAAAGGCATATTTGCAGTAAAACCAGTCGATCAACAGTGTAGTCGTCGGTTCCATGCCTTCCCCCTTGAGTTGTCCGCTCAGGGGTACCAATCTAAAACCCTATAGAAACCTTATTTTGTTTAAAGTGTGCATGCATCAATGTCAAACCTAGTTGGATCAGTTATGTTGTCCACATAATGATCCTTTAAGGTAGCCTTGTCCAAAGTCCACTGGGTTTCCCTAAACCCAAACGGACATCACCACATTCTGTGCATTTATTTGGATAACTAAAAATGCGTCATGCTAATTGTTGGTATTAATAGTCGAGTCCAGAGGGGGTAATGGCCTAACCTTATTTGCCTTGCAGAAATATGAGGCACAAAGTCCCTAGATTCGGCATGGTCACCAACATCCATCCAAGGTTGCTAAGCTGGTGGAGGGATCTTCACACTAGTGATCAAACTCTCGTCCAAAAATATCTGGGAAGTCTACCATCCATTTTGGAGATCCAACCCAACAACAAGATCATAGAGGCTGCTACACTGTTATGAGATTGTGAAAGAGTTGTGTTCTATTTTGGGGACATTGAAATGACACCCCTATTAGAAAAGATAGGAGGCTTAGCCGGTCTAGTCTGGGAAACTCCGAGTCTGTTGATGCCTGAGAACCGTAAAGGCAGGGGTCTTCTCAAAATGATGGGTTTAAAGAAGAATCTAGAGCTGACATGTCAAAGAATCCTACATCCCTTTCGACTATTTATATGAGAGGTACGGTCACAGTAAATCCTACCGTACCTACCCAGATGAGTTTGCCATTATATCTTTGGGACACATTCATCGAAGGGTCTTCGTATTTATATTTTGTTTCCTGGGGTTAATCATGTTTCCAACAAAGAAAGAAAGCATCCACACCAGGCTAGCCATGGTAACTAAAACCCTTATGGAAGAGATTGGCGGGCAATCATTCAGCATTGTGCCCATGATAATTGCGGACATATACCGAGCCTTGGAGAAGTGTCAAAAAAGTGCAAAACACATCGAGGGTTGCAATTTGCTACTTCAACTCTGGCTTATGGAGCACTTCCAAAGGGGTGAATACTGCCAAGAGATCCAGCGAAGGGACTGGGATGGCCATATCGCTTTATATCATCCAAAGCGAATGAATTACACGCCCAATATGTTTGCTCAGCCAGACGATGCCAAGGGATAGGTAGAGCTATTTGTTAACCTAATCGAAGAATAGGTCTAGTGGATGTTCGAGTGGTTTCCGACCAAGGAATTCATCACCCAATCCAGAAATGCACCTTTTCTGATACTAATCGGTCTGAGGGGAACATATCTTTACGTCCCTCTCCGAGTTATGAGATAGGCCGGTAGAAAACAAGCTATACCCAGGGTCAACAAGATGAGTCATTTCCGAGCAGACTTCCAGGATGATGATAGTCCTTACAAATACCAAGCTCAGTACATGTGGCATTGTAAGATCATAATGGGGAAAGACACCATCGAGCCAGACATGTATCATGCGAGTTGTGCTCCTTTATACTCAGGGCGGTTGGAAGATAATCATGATGGTCTGGGTCAACCAGGGTTTGCCTGGGGTCACAGAATCATAGATGAAAGGGCCGAGACATAGGTCAATACAATCAACTACACAAGAGGATCCGGGAGTACGAAAGCGAGCACCACAAAATATAAGAGTCCAACCAGAAGCTAATTGAGAAATGGAAGGACATGGCTGTCAGTGCCAACAAGCGACTGGGATACTTGGAGCGAGGCATAATGGAGTTGGAGAAAAAGTTTCTCAAGAGGGTCGAAGATTGCCAAAATACTGAAGGAACCGAAGGCGGACACCTAGCCAGGGCCTACCTATTGCTGGGACTTCGCTAGTTGGGAAAGCTGTTCGATGGAGCCAGGGATGCCAAATCTAGGGAAGGTCCTTCTAGGACCAAGTAGATATGAAATTTTCTTTTCGCTTTATAAAGTGTAATAAGGCCAACGGCCATTAGTGATTTTCATTTCTTGTTTATTTAGTATCAATCTGGGATTCGTCTATTTTTTATCAATGAAATGAGGCATTTAGCATCCTAAGTTCTCCAAATCAACTTGTCGCTAGGCCTACCTCGGGTACAACAAGGCTACCAAATTAGGACACGTTATATATTTCTGCACTATGTGTTTAAATATGGCAACATTGTTTTATGATCCCAACTAACTTGGTTACCTTTTGTTTTATTTTTTGTTTGTTATTCGCCTCCCCAAAGGCTAGTTCAAGCACTCTAGCAACATCATCCTATTACACAAGATCCCTCCACCCATTCCTCCTCTAAGTCCTGTTAAGAATGAAACCAGGGGCAAAACGGAAGATTTGAAAATCAGGAAGGAAATCACAACAACAAAGGCCATTGATGGCCATGGTATTCGGGTTCCTAATGAAAATGTGTCACAACTCGAGTAGAAATTGTTGAAGTTTCAAGAAGAGCTTGATCAGGTTCGGAACCTGGCCAACCTATCCTTCCCCCTCAGCACCCTAGACAACATCTTCCCCAACGGCCAAAATCCCACACCTCTATAAAAGCAACCAAATCGTGCCACTATTCCAATAAAGAACCAATGCAACACCTGCCACACTCTAAGCAACAATCCGTTACTCATCCCCAAACCACAAAACTCCACAAATGACCACTTCCACACCTACGACAACCCTATTTACGTGGAGACTGTGCCACTCTCCACCCAACCTATATCTTGCATCCCTGAGTCTGAGGAGAAGGATTTACTCATCAGGAACTTGGATGAAGAGCTTAAGAAATTGACTAGCCGAATCCAAGGCATCGAGGGAAGTAAAGGTATTGAAGGGTTGAACTATGAAGATCTCTGCATACAACCAGATGTTTAATTGCCAGAGGGGTACAAACCTCCCAAGTTCGAGATGTTTGACGGTACAGGTGATCTGGGGATCCATCTAAGAACATACTGCGACAAGCTGGTCGGGGTAGGAAAGGACGAAATGATCCGCATGGAACTATTCATGAGGAGTCTAAAGGAAGATGCCTTGTCCTGGTACATCAGCCAGGATCCTAAGAAGTGGTCAAACTGGGTAGGTATGGCCTCTGTTTTCATGGACAGGTTCAGATTCAACACAAAAAATACGCCGGATGTATTCTACATTCAGAATCTTAAGAAGAAGCCTATAGAAATATTTCGCGAGTATGCTACTTGCTGGAGGTCGGAAGCTGCTAAGGTCAGACCTACCTTAGAGGAGGAACAGATGAACAAATTCTTTGTTTGGGCCCAAGACCCACAGTATTATGAACGGCTAATGTTGATTGAAAATCATAAGTTTTCTGACATCATCAAGCTGGGAGAGCGAATTGAAGAAGGTATCAAAAGCGGAATGGTTACAAACTTCGAGGCCTTGCAAGCCACAAATAAGGCCTTGCAGTCTGGTGGTGTGTGTAAGAAGAGAGATGTGGGGGCCGTAATAGTTGCACAAAGGACCAAGTCTCCTCTCAAATACCAAACCTACCCAATACCTCCACTCACATATCAGCCAGCCCCAAATTACCAAGCACCTTTCTACCAATCCCCATCACCAACTTATCAGTCACCTCCACCTCCCACATATTAGCCTACCTCACCCAAATATTCCCAACCCGCACATGTCTACCAAGCCTACAATGCCTAACCATCTCATTACCAGTCATCACCCGTACACCAAAACTTTCCTAGGCCCCGACCTAACTTTGATCAGAGAACCCCAAAACAATACACAGCCATTATCGAATCCATTGACCAGCTATACAACAGACTCAAAACTGCCATTTATGTCACCCCCATCCATGTTTCAACCCTTGAGAACCCTTCTCAGTGGGTTAACATAAACAAATCTTGTGCATACCATTCTGGAAGGGATACAACATTGACGAATGCCGCTCTATAAAGGACAAGATACAGTCCTTAATTGATAACAAGGTCATTGTAGCAAGGGAAGCTGCTCCGAATATTTGCAACAACCCTTTACCAGATCACAAGGGCGGGGGTGTTTACATGATTGAAATAGAGGATGATTGGGATCCTGGCGGATCCATCGAGTTGATCGCAGAAGGCGATGATCCAAAGAAGCTAGCAGTTACTCTTAACCCCATCACGATCCAGATCAACCATCCGAGGTCACTGAGGTAGACGTGTCTATCCCTCTTGAGTTTGAGGTAGCACCATCAGCCAAAGCACCGAAACCGTTCGAGGTTACAATCTTACCACCCAAGGAATGTGTCCTATTTGAAGTAAAGGTTGCCGCACCAATTCCAGTAGTGATGACCACCATGCCGTCATTCCATACAAAAGCTATTCCTTGGGATTCACTACTAAAAAAACCAGGTTTTAGCGACGGACAAAATCTGTAGCTAAACAGAAAAATTCATCGCTAATCTCATTTAACGATGGAATAGCGACGGATTATCAAAAGATTCTTCTAGCAACGAGAATTTTAGCGACAGATTAGCGACGACGTTTGTAGCTAATTCCAATTTTTTTGTAGTGATTATACGGCCGAGGCTAGGGGAAAGGCAAAGTCTGGTTCGAAGAGACTATCGCAGCACAGGTTATGACAAGGACTGGAAGAGTCTATACCCCGGAGCACTTAGCTAAGTCAAGTAAGCAAGCTTCCAACCGACCACTCATTATTGAAACTGGTCCAGATTACCTTTGGATGAATATACAGGCCAAGGAGTATTCAGTTATTGACCAACTAAACAAAACACCAGCATAAATATCTATCCTCTCCTTGCTGCAGAACTCCAAAACACACAAAAATGCTCTGTTGAAGGTGTTGAGTGAGGCATACATGCCGATTAACATCACTGGTAGAGAAATGGCCATTATGGTGGGACAAGTGTTAGAAAGCCATAAAATCACTTTCTATAAGGACGAGCTGCCACCTGAAGGGTTGGGTCACAACAAAGCATTGCATATCACCGTGCAATGTGAAGATTACTACATCACTAGGATCCTCATTGATGGGGGATCCAACCTTAATATATGTCCATTGATAACACTCAAGAAGCTGGGTAAAGGACTGCATGAGATAAAAGAAGGAGCAATCAATGTGAAAGCTTTTGATGGGTCCCAGAGGTCCACCATTGGTGAGATTAGCCTGTGTCTGCAAATGGGACCAACTTGGTTCGACGTTGACTTTTAAGTGATAGATGTGCCAGGATCCTATAACCTGCTGCTAGGACGACCCTAGATTTATGTCGCGGGGGCTGTAGCTTCAACGGGGCATCAGGCCGTAAAGTTTGAATAGAATCACCAGGAAGTGAACATTCACGGTGACGGTAGTAATCCTATATACAGTCGCCAAACCATTCGGGTGATCGGGGGAAGAAGAAAGATAGGTGGAGAAACCTACCACCATATCGAGCGAGTCATTGCTATTGACAAAGAAAAATGGTGGGACAACAAGATCGATAGTACATTGAACTGAAGTGGGTACGAACCTGGCAAGGGGCTTGGCAAGAACCTCCAGGGGATTGCTACACCCATAAAGCTCAAGAAGCACGACACTACTTTCGGTTTGGGGTACGAGTACACTTGGGAAGAATTTAACAACTGGTCGCCACCATGGCGCGGTCCTTACTATCCGCTGGAGCAGCCAATACTACCTTTGGAGCAGACTTTCCAACATGCTGACATTATTTATGGGACAGACGAAGAGGAAGCACTTGCTAGGGGTGAAAAACTTGTTCTTAGAAGATAATGACATGGACTGCTGTGTTGTTTTCGAGGAGGAGGGGGAGGAAGGT
Organism: Nicotiana glauca; assembly: GCA_026770625.1. Taxonomy (NCBI): domain Eukaryota; kingdom Viridiplantae; phylum Streptophyta; class Magnoliopsida; order Solanales; family Solanaceae; genus Nicotiana; species Nicotiana glauca. Next base: position 169,107 of record MU701825.1, on the reverse strand, counting down.
CCTTCCATATAAGCTGCGAGTAGAGGAGTATACCTCAACAATTAGACCATCAAGACAACCAAAGCCCGGCGAGCCTCGGGGTAGCAAGGCTAAAAAAGCATCTTGCATTGTTTTATTTTACTAGATGATTTTTCTTTTCGCATTTTTTTTCACTTCCCGCAATAAGATCTTCAATGTTCAAAACAATTATGAAATTTATCAAAAGCATTTGGTTTTTTTCTTATGAATCACCGCTCATTATTATTTTTCTCTTATTACTTTACTTATACAACATTACTATTACTTATCTTGATGGACCAATGAATGTGACATGCAACGAGACAACACAACAAATAGATATTGACTCAGGAGAAGATGACATACCACAAGAGATCGTCAAAGAAGTTGAGAACTTTGAAAATCGACCTAAGTCCAACCTAGACGAGACAGAAATTTTTAACCTGGGAGATGCAGAGAATGATAAGGAAACACGAATCAGCGTTCATTCGTTGCCATCAGAAAAGAAGGAATACATCGAATTTCTAAAGGAATATGAGGACATATTCGCCTGGTCATATGATGACATGACTGGTCTAAGTACATCTATTATGGCCCATAAACTGCCAACCGATCCGACATGTCTGCCGGTAAAGCAGAAGCTCAGGAAGTTCAAGCCTGACATGAGTTTGAAAATTAAGGAAGAAGTCACTAAACAAGTCAGAGCTAAAGTTCTCAAGGTAGTTGAGTATCCGACATGGTTAGCCAACATTATACCAGTACCAAAGAAGGATGGGAAGGTAAGAGTCTGTGTTGACTACCGGGATCTCAACTGAGCCAGTTCGAAAGAAGACTTCCCCTTGCCAAATATACACATCTTGATCGACAATTACGCCAAGCATAAGTTACAGTCATTCTTTGATTGCTTTGCCGGTTATCATCAGATCTGGATAGATGAGGAAGATGCTTAGAAAACAGCTTTCATTACACCGTGGGGAATGTATTGTTACAAAATGATGACGTTCGGCCTAAAGAATGCAGGGGCCACGTACATGAGGGCCATGACTACCATTTTTCATGATATGATACACAAAGAAATTGATGTATATGTGGATGATGTCATCATCTAGCCCAAGAAGTCCATTCATCACATTGAAGATCTGAGGAAGTTCTTCAACAGATTATGAAAGTACAACCTGAAACTGAATCCCGCAAAGTATGTATTTGGGGTTCCCGCCGAAAAGTTGCTTAGGTTTAATGTGAGCTACTGAGGATAGAATTGGATACAACAAAGGTCAAGGCTATTCAGGAACTTCCACCGTCAAAGAACAAGAAGGACGTGATAATTTTCCTGAGAATACTTAACTATATCAGCTGGTTCATAGCACAGTCTATAGTTATCTGCGAGCCAATCTTTAATATATTGAAGAAGGATGCCGCTACCAAATGGACCGATGATTGCCAGAAGGCCTTCGACATAATCAAGGAATACTTGTCAACACCACCAGTATTAGTCCCGCCAGAGCCAGGTAGACACCTATTACTCTATATCGCAGTACTAGACGGAGCCTTCGGTTGTATTTTGGGGCAGCATGATGAGACAAGGAGAAAGGAACATGCCATTTACTACCTCAGCAATAAGTTCCCTCCTTACGAAGCCCGGTATTATCTTTTAGAATGCACCTGCTATGCTTTGACTTGGGTAGCTCAGAAGCTGAGGCACTACTTCTGTGCCTATACAACATATCTTATATCAAGGATGGACCCTTTAAAGTACATCTTTCAGAAATCCATGCCCACTGGCAAGCTCGCCAAGTGGCAAATCCTGCTAAGTGAATTTGATATTGTATACGTAACTCAGAAGGCGATCAAAGGACAAACATTACAAGACCACCTTGCTGAAAACCTCGTGGATGGAGAATATGAACCTTTGAAAACATATTTTTCTGATGAAGAGGTATCATTCATAGAAGAAGACATTGTAGAGTCCTATGATGGTTGGAGAATGTTTTTCGATGGAGCAGCAAATTCCAAAGGAGCTGGCATAGGAGCAGTCTTGTTGTCAGAAATCGGCCAGCATTGTCCGGTGTCTGCCAAACTCAGGTTCCCCTACACCAACAATATGGCTGAGTACGAATCCTGCATCTTAGGGCTCAAGATGGACATTGACATAAACATTTAGGAATTGCTAATGATTGGAGATTCTGACTTGCTTATACAGCAGGTACGAGAAGAATGGGCAACCAAGAACTCCAAGATACTCCTGTATCTGCATCATGTACAGGAATTAAGAAAGAGGTTCACGAGGACGGAGTTATAACATGTCTCTAGAGTCCAGAATGAGTTCGCCGATGCATTGGCTACACTATCATCTATGATACAGCATTCGGATAAAAAATTCATAGATCCCATTCCAGTGAAAATTCATAATTAGCCAGCTTAATGTGCCCATATTGGAAGAGGAAGAAGACAGAAAGCCTTGGTTTTATGATATCAAGGAATATTTGGCAAAAAGAGAGTACCCAGAGCTTGCCAATCATACCTAGAAGCGCACACTTCGGAGGTTGTCTAATAATTTCTTTCACAGCAGAGGAATCCTGTATAGGAGGACTCTGTATTTCGGATTATTAAGGTGTGTCGACACAAAATAAGCATCCAAGCTACTAGAAAAAATCCATTCTAGGACTTGTGGTTCACATATGAATGATTTTGTCTTAGCAAAGAAGATACTCCGGGCTGGTTACTTTTGGATGACTTTGGAAACAGACTGCATCCAATATGTTCAGAAATGCCATAGCTGTCAGATACATGCAGACATAATAAAGGTACCTCCGAGTGAGCTTAACACAACAAGCTCACCGTGGCCGTTCACTGCCTGGGGAATGGACTTCATTCAAACACGAACAATTTTAAGTTCAGATCACACACTCTCTCTTGCTTTACTGCTACTTGTGCTACTGTCTGTTCAGTTGGCTGAAAGTCAAGGCTAGACTTTAGAGTCCTACATACTTTTCTTTACTGCACTTTGCTTCTCTGACTGGTATGTTCTAACTAATTTTTAGCATCAATAACAACATGTTTCTTTATTGCTTCTTTCATTCTTGTTTGTCTCATGTTTGTATTTAACTAAGTTCCATTATTAAGAATGTTGTATTCTGACTTTTCTGTTCACAATTAATGTTTCTGTTACTTACTTATCATGGCTTGTGAACCTTAAATCCCCATCCCAATGTGTTTGGTATCTGTGGTTGGTTTGAGGCATGGCAGCATTGAACATTATTGTCCATGACCCAAACTTGATCCCCCTGGGATTATAACCTCCATGTTTTCTCCAGTTGTTGTGGGTTTTGGTTGGCTTATACGCATGCCAGCATCTTCTATTGTTGTGCATGCCCAAAACTGATCCTTGCCTAAGTACATAGGCTCTTTGCAATGAATTCCCAACCCCTGACCCCCTTTGTATAAAGTTATCAACTCTATATTTTGCTAATTACTATTTCCATACCACCCTTTACCTTTCTCCTTTACCCCCTTAGTTCTAAAACTCTATTCCTGAACTTCCACTATCTTCTTAGACTTATTTTCTGCCCCTCTTGTGTAAGCCTTACCTTGGGACCCATGAGCTCCCTCTGAACTTGGACACATAAGGGCTGACCTTTCTACACTGCACTAATCTCTATCCGGTTCTATTGAACTTGGGTGTAAGCACTGCCTAGGGTCCCTTGATACCTTTAGGGAACTCTGATGCACTTAGGTCTGAGAAAGGCTTTGAAACAAGTGGTATTTGAGGTGTTTTTTTCCATAACTCAGAGAGGAAGTTAGAATCAAGCTTTATATGGTTGTAATTTTTCCATTTTTTAATTTATTTTTCTTGATGTAATTCAGCAACTGGTCTATAATAATTTGTAATGAACATTTGGGGTTGGCTAATGAAAAAGGGATGGGTAATTATGCATGCTCAAGGGTAGAAAATATGCCTATAGGATCTGTTTTAGATGATTCAATTCTACACTTAGAAAGCATGCCTATAGGACTATTTTACATCCTGCGTTTTCAATTCTTCACTTTAGACACCACGCCTATATGGGTTTGTTTAAAATTCTGCATGTTCAACTTCAAACCTAGATAACTTGCCTATAAGACTTCATTTTAAATTCTGAACGCTTGTTACCACTTAGACATCATGCTCTAGGATCTAAACGGCTATAAATTAGTGCCTTAACGTTAAAAAAAAAATCAGCAACATTAGATATCATGTCTATAGGAATTAAAATCAGCAACACTAGATATCATTGTCTATAGGAGTTAAAACCAGCAGCAACAATGAATACCATCATCTGCAGAATCTGAAACTAGTCTAATTTAAAATCAGTCTATTCTGAACTAGTTCTTAAGTAACTCAATCTCTCTATTTCATACGCTTTAGCAAGCATGCCTATAGGATTTCAAACTGCTCATTTTTTTAGTTTGTTACTGCTTTTTGCCATATTCTGAATCCGTAATAGATACCATGCTCATAGGATTCTACCCCAAACACCTAGGCTAAACATAGGTAATCATAATAAATAAAGCTAAACTCGTGTCTATCAGTTAATAATCGCTACAACCAGCAGGCAGGCTTGATTCGCACGTCTTATCTGAGTTATGTAATAAATTGGTCTGCTTCAATAACTTAAACTCCCCTTTTGCTAAAATATTCTCAGACCCTGCTTGTTGTTTGAGTCATGCTATTTGATTACCTTGTTTGAGAAGGTATATGTGAGCCTTCATTATTTATGTTCTTCCCCTGTTATTGTGCTATATGTTTTGTGTGTCACCTTAGATTTTTCACCTTTAAAACTCCAAGTCAGCCTAATACCCCTCCCTTTTAGGAATAGTAGTCCTAAATGCCTCCGAGACTAATAGGAATAGGGTGGGTAATAGCATGCAATAGTGGTCGAGAGCAATCCGCGCTTTAGTATCTTAACGGGGTAGGAAGGGTAGATATGGATATGATGACCGGTGCGCTAATACCACGTGTAGACCCTCTCTTGAGGAGTGATTACTGGGTATTGCATTGATGTGATCCATATTTTAAATAAACCTAAGACCCCCTTCCTTTATTTTAAAAATCAACCTTTTAATTGCTCTTTCAAAATTTGTTTACTTTCAAACCATTGTGTATCAAAATCCCGTCTTATTTGAGCCTTATTTGTTTATGTGTTAATTTCACCTCAAATTCACAAAGAACTATCTGGGTGGGAACCACACTAGTGAATCTTAAGGGGTGCCTAACACCTTCCCCTTAGGATAATTTCAAGCCCTTACGCTATCTCTGGTTATCAAAAATGTAGTTGTAGTGAACTTTGTCGGTGTCCTAATGTACCATAAGTAATTAGGTAGCGACTCTTAAAAAATGCAAAACCCAGTTCCCAAAAGGAACGAGTTGCCCCATACCCCAAAATGTCAAAAACCCGATTCTCCCGCCGCGAGGAGGGAAAAAAGGGGGCATAACAAAGGGTTTTTGTTAGAGATAAGAATGTGCTTGAAAGACTTTTCGTTATGCCAGAGGAAAATCCTGAGCTTGACGTCCCACTCATTTTTAATGAAATCGACAGGCTTTGCGAGTAGGTAATGTTTTTTGAAATTCTGCTTGGTTCCCTTATCTTTGTCTTGCTAACCTTGATTTCTTCATGAATTCTGTTCAACGTGCTTACAATTTCTTCGCCAGGTTTTAAATTGAGCTGACTCGCTACGTGAGCACAAGAAGCTCACCTTGGAAGCTGATGAGCTCAGAGCTATTTTTACTAAGAGGAAGGAGGAACTTCATGGCCTTCGGGATCGTTCGGAGGTGGCGTCCTGAGACAGGATTCATCTCACTGAGCAGGTTATATAGTTCTTCCTTGCTTTTTGTCTACATGTTTACCCGACTTTAGTGCTTTAACACCTTCAGGTCGATCTTTGCAGCTTGAGAAGAAAGATGTCCTAATAAAGAAGGAACTCCGTGCTAGGGACTTTGAGATTCTCAAACTCAAACAGCACGCGAGTCAGATAGTCTCTGAGAAGGACACCCTCCAGGGGGAGGTGGCCTCAGTCAGGCTTCAACTTGATGATGAAAGGGCGCAGAGTAACAAGTACAGGCATCTTCATACTGAGTTAGTTTCTACGTTATCCAAGGTTAGGGCTGAAGCCGAGAAGCTCGTATCCTCGTACAAAGATGATGCTGCTACCGCAAATGCCTAGGCTAGGAAAGTGTCCGAGGAGGCCGAGCTGCTATTGACCCGAGTTGTGGAGCATGCCCGTTTAGAATCTCGGAGACGGGACCTCGAGGATATATATGTGGGGGCATTTATTTGTCCATCGAAATTGAGAGAGTGAAGATCTTAGAAGAGGAGGCCGCAGCCTTGCTCTCCTCTGAAGACGAGTCGAGCAGTGTATCGGGAGATGATGAAGATGAAGGCGAGATCCCAGTAAAGGGAGAGGCCATTGAAAACCCGGGGGTTATGGCTAGTACTGTTGAAAGTAAAATTTTTGAGGGAGCCGCCAAAGGTATAACCCCGGTGGTAGATTAGGGTTTTATTTGCTTTTTCGTTCTTGTAAGGGCTTCAGACATAGGCCTTGTAAATGTACCTTTGTGAACCTTTCAACATATATGTAAAGACTCTTCGTTTTTCATTATTTTTAGTTTTTCCTTTGCTTTTTTTTTAGGAATAAACTGTGACGCTTGTTTGACAATTGATCCAAAATTTTGGACCTCAAATTTAAACCCGTAGGATCCTACCACCGCCGCACGATTTGTAACGGCCGAAAGTTGATCATTTGGGGCTTAGCCTCTAGGTCACATTTTGACTTGAGTTTATTGACCCTTGGGTTTTTGAATTTCAAACAGGCTCTTAAGCTCTTATGCGTTGGGTCGGTACGACCTTTAGTCTTAAGCTGGCGACAGTGGCTCTTATGCATTGGCCCTTAGGCACCCTTTAGTTAACTATTTTGAGCTTAGTCTTTGAGTCAGACTTCAACTTGAGCTCATCGACCCCTGACTTTTTTAAGTTCAAGCTGGATCTTGGGCTCTTATGCATTGGGTTGGTACGACCTATAATATGGGCTGGCGATAGTGGATCTTACGCGTTGGGTCGGTACGAACTTTAATATGGGCTGGCAATAGTGGATCTTATGCATTGGGTAGGTACGAACTCTAATATAGGCTTTACTTTTCCCTCATTAAAGACTTTTCGCCCGTCTCTTTGACGGTTCGATAAGAACCTCGATTTTGAGCCGTTATGCAATGATAGACGAGCACCTCAGAAGGTTTTGCTCGATGGCTGAATGATTTCGAAGCCTGTTGTTTGGAGGTGATATGATCGAAGCTCTTTTGCTTTAAGATGAGAGTAGCCTTATTAATCGGTTCTTTTCAAAGTATTTTCAAAGTAATTTGAACGACTGTGATTTTATAGCGACGGTCGAGCATCCCTGAGTCACGTGAGTTTGGCTGGAGCCTAGTGACCATAGTCATTGTGTTCGGCCGTAGTCTTTCAGTCCCCGAGTGAAATAGTTTCGGCGTTTACATCGAGGGTATACCTTTTTAGGGGTCTTACAAGTTCGAATGTATTGCCTTAACTTTAAGATCGGGAATACGCCTTTTGTAACGTCTTACAAATTTTAACATGCCTTACTTGAGGTCTTATAAACAAGGTACTTGACACAAGTATGGTTCATGCCTTGCTTGAGGTCTTACAGATAAGTTACTTGGTATGGTTCATGCCTTGCTTGTGGTCTTACAGTTTTGGTGTTGGCTTTTGGAGGTCTTATAAGCTCGAGGTTGTCCGCACGGGGCCTCATGGCCTTGAGTTTTTGATAGCTCGATGAGTGACAGTCAAGTCCCCGAGATATCAAGCGTTCTTTTGACTCTGGGGCCGCTCTTTGTAAACTTGGTGTTGCCTTATTGAGGGCTTACAGATTCAGAATTTCTGACCCGGAGGTCATATGGCTTCAAGTTTTTTGATGTCAGTCACCGAGTGTTCGGGAGATGTTTTGGCCCTGGAGCCATTTTTCGTAATAGTAACATACTTTATTGAAGCGCAAAGAATTTTTGGTAGTAAAAAATGCTCCTTTGGTTACTTGGTAAAAGTATACATGTTTTCGTCGTCAATGGCTCAATTATTCTATGCGGACACGGTTCATTCGACCGTTTGGCTCGATATCGAGACCCTTTTTGGCGCATCTTGAATTCTTCAAGAAAGTGATCTTCCGGGGGGTGCCCCCCAGTGTTCGAGGTTGATTGAAGAGAATCCTTGAATACTTGTTATGTTTTCCTTAGGTAGCATATAGGTGTTGCCTCGTTAAAAACCTTGCCGGTAAAACCCTCCTTGGGATAAAATCCAATCAAAGGAAAAGAGTAAAATGCATGCTTTAAAACCCAAGGTCATCGAGTCGAGGTTTTTTTTTGGTGTTTTCTACTGGACACCTTAGCAGTATTAGTGTTTGAGCATTGATATGTTCCAATTGCTTGGAAGTTGTTCGGTACCGAGCTTGTACGATCCTTTGCCTATTACTCCAAGGACGCGATACGATCTTTCCCAGTTTTGGCCTAGTTTTCTTCATTAGGGTTTCGAGTGTTTAAGGTGACTTTCCTTAGGAATAGGTCCCCGACGCCGAGATGTCGGAGATTTGTTCTCCTATTATAGTACCTTTCGATCCTTTGTTTTTGGGCGGCTATTCGGACCGGCGAAACTTCTCGCTTTTCATCCAATAGTTCAAGAGCTACAGTCATGGCCTCATTGTTTAAGCTCTTGGTGGTGTGTTGGAATCTGGAACTTAGCTCTCTGACCTCGACCGGTATCAAAGCCTCGGCACCATATACTAGAGAGAGGTGTTTCCCGTGTGCTTTATTTTGGAGTTGTTCGGTATGCCCAAAGCACCTCGGGTAGGATTTCTTTCCATTTTCCCTTTGCATTTTTTGACTTCTTTTTTAAGTTTTGAATGATGGTCTTGTTAGTGAACTCGGCGTGACCGTTCGCACATGGGTTGTAGGGTGTCGACAGGATTCTTTTGATCTTGTGATCCTCGAGAAATTGTGTTACTTTGCTTCCGATGAACTGCTTCCCGTTATCACATGCTATCTCGAAAAGAATCCCAAATTGGCACATGATGTGTCCCAGATAAATTTAATGACTTCTTTTTCTCTTATTTTCTCGAAGGCCAGCGCTTCCACCCATTTTGAGAAGTAGTCAGTCATAAATAAAATAAATATAGCTTTACCTGGTGCTGTTGGTAGAGGTCCGACGATGTCCATTCCCCACTTTATGAACGGCCACGATGACAAGACCGAACATAGCTGTTCACCCAGTTGGTAAATAATTGGGGCAAATCTCTGGCATTTGTCTCACTTATGGATGAATTATTTGGTATCTTTTTCCATGTTATCCCAATAATAGCCGGGATTTATTACTTTTCGGACTAGGGAATCGGCACCGGAGTGATTTCTGCGGGTGCCCTTGTGGATTTCTCAGAGCACATAATCTGTGTCTCCCAGCCCCAGACATAGTGCGAGGGGGACCATCAAATTTCTTCTGTATAGAGTTCTGTTTTCATCGAGTGATAGTCGGATTGCTTTGGATCGCAGGACCCTCGACTCTTTTAGGTCCGCGGGTAATTTCCCACTTTCCAAATAATCAATATATTTATTTCTCCAATCCCATGCCAGGCTGGTGGAGTTGATCTCGGCATGAACTTCCTCGATCTCTAATTTGGATAGCTGAAAAACAACTCCGGGGAGTATGTCGTCTTCCTCAACGGATGATCCCAGGTTCTCGAGGGCATCGACCTCGCTATTTTGCACCCGAGGTATGTGGATCAAAGTCCATTCTTTGAAGCGGTGCAATGTGACTTGAATTTTGTCTAAGTACCTTTGCATCCTGTCTTCTCGATACTCAAAGCTTCCATTTACCTAATTTACTACCCGGAGTGAATCACATTTTGCTTCGATGACTTCAGCTCCTAGGCCTTTGGCCAATTAAAGACCTGTAATCATAGCCTCATATTCGGCTTCGTTGTTAGTCAACCTGGCAATTTTTATAGATTGTCTGATTATGCCGCCCATAGCTGGTTTCAGAACTATGCCGAGCCTGGACCCATTTACGTTTGAGGCGCCGTCAGTGAACAGGGTCCATACAATGAAAGATGTGCCTGTTTTTAATAAAAGTTCTTTCTCTACCACGGGCATGAGGGACAGTGAAAAGTCGGCCATGAAATCCGCCAGAATTTGGGACTTTATGGTCGTTCAGGGTTGATATTCGATATCATATCCCCCGAGTTCGATAGCCCATTTGGCCACTCAGCCCGATTGTTCGGGCTTATGCAATATGCTTCGAAAAGGGTATGTTGTTAAATCACAAATATGATGGCATTGAAAGTAAGGTTTCAATTTTTGTGATGCGCTTATTGATGCAAGAGCTAATTTTTCTAGATGCGGATACCTGGTTTCGGTATCTCCCATGGTCTGACTTACATAATAAATAGGGAATTGCGTATCTTGCTCTTTTCGAACTAGCATACCACTTACTGCTATTTCGGATACGGCTAGGTATAAATACAGCGTCTCATCCTCCTTTGGGGTGTGGAGCAACAGTGGCCTAGTCAGATGTCGTTTTAACTCCTCTAAGGCACGTTGACATTCCGGAGTCCATTCGAAATTTTTTTTCTTTTTGAGTAAGGAGAAGAAATGATGACTCATGTCCGAGGACCTTGATAAGGCTGCTATTCACCCGGTCAGCCGTTGCACGACCTTCACTTTGTTTACCACCGTGGTTTTTTCGATGGCTTTGATTTTGTCGGGGTTGACTTGATTCCCCTGTTTGACACCATGAAGCCTAAGAATTTACCCGAGCCCACTTCGAAGGCACATTTCTCGGGATTGAGTTTCATGTTGTAGCTTCTGAGGATGTCGAATGTCTACTGCAAATGAGTCAAATGGTCCTCTACGCGCAGGGACTTAACTAGCATGTCATCAATATAAACGTCCATGGGTTTGCTTATTTGATGTTCGAACATCTTATTAACTAGGTGCTGGTACGTGGCTCTTGCGTTTTTTAGCCTGACGGGCATTACATTGTAACAATATGTATCATACTTCGTAATGAACGAAGTCTTTTCCCTATCCTTAGGGTTCATCTGTATTTGGTTATACCCCGAGTAGGCGTCGGGAAAGGTGAGGGTCTCATGACTGACCGTGGCATCGATCTAGCGGTTGATGTTAGGCAACAGGAATGAATCCTTGGGGCATGCTTTATTTAAGTCTTTATAATCTACGCACATTCTTAACTTATTCCCCCTTTTGGGAACCACTACCACATTGGCCAGCCATTCGGGATATTTTACCTCCCTAATAGACCATATTTTGAGGAGTTTTGTTACCTCGTCTTTGATGAATGTGTGTTTTATTTTGGACTGGGGTCTCCTTTTCTATTTCACTAGTTTGAATCTGGGATAGACACTTAGTCGATGGGTGGTTATTTCCGGTGGAATCCCTGTCATATATAAATGGGACCAAGCAAAGCAATCGATGTTATTAATAAGAAATTGAATGAATTTTTTCTGAGTTTGGGGGTTAATCCCGTTCCTATGTATACATTTTGATCAGGGAGATATTCGATCAAAACATCTTGATCTAGTTCTTCTATATTCGACTTCGTCGCATCCGATTCTTCGGAGGCAACGAAGGTTCATTGAGCGAGGAATTCTTCCTCAGGGGTCTGTTTGCCTCCCGGCTTTTCCGAGGTAGAGTGTATAGGATTTGATGCCTCCTAATAGACCGTGAACATTTCCTTTGCTGCATGGCGTTCTCCATATATCATCTTTTATCAAAAACTTCATCATCTGATGTGAAGTTGATGGTGCTGCCCTCATGTTGTGTATCCACGACTTACCAAGCAATGCATTGTACCTAATGTCACCTCCGATGACATGGAAGTTGGCGTCCTGAACTACATCGGATATGTTGATCGGGAGGGTGATCTCCCCTGTTGTTACTTCGCCGGCCATGTTGAAGCCGTTGAGGATTCGGGAGGTAGGTACGATCTCACCGAGGAGTCTGAGCTGTTCTACCACCTTCGACCTGATTACGTTGGCCGAGCTACCTGGATCCACGAGTACACGTTTAATTCAAATGTTATTCAAGAGAAATAAAATTACCAGTGCATCGTTATGTGGTTGAGACAAGGTCTCAAAAATCTTCTTCGCTGAATGTGAGGATGTCTTCGGTCATGCGGTCCCGGATCGACCCTTTTGTCACAGTGGAAACCTTTATCCGTTTGGCCACAGGTCGTAGGGGAATGTCGGTTCCCCCATTGATCATATGAACGTTGTGCTGAGGTTTCTCCACTCTGTTTCCCCTGTTTGACTTTCTTTCTTTTCGGGCTGGATTTCCTGGAATTCCCTGCTGATTTTCTTGGCGTGTACTCTCGTTAATGTGGGAGCCGATACCAACATGTTGGGTGTGCGAGCCTATGCCCACGGAGATCGGCTCTGGCGCATTCTCAAAGTTTTGTGGTGGTACACCAATATCTGGAATAACTACGCCATTCTCTCCATGGTCCTCTAGACCATTTTTTCATATGCGCTTACTGAGTTAGACATTTTGACCTGAAATCAAATATTCTTGGTCAAGAAAAAGCGTGAAGAATAACTTACGTTATGTAGTAAACCAACAAGAAAACAATCACTATTATTTTTAGCCCCACGGTGGGCGCCAAACTGTTTATCTTGAAAATAGTAATTACAATTAGATTTGATTTTGTGGTTCTAAAAATACGCGATCTATTTTTATGCTAGTTGTTAGGCAAACCAAGTGGCTGAGAATTGGGGCCTCGAGCTAGGTTATACACGGCCTTGAGGTCGAGCTCAATATTAAGTCGTAGACAACCGATGAAGTACTAACAAAGAGCTTTGATAAGAGCTCTTTGTGATCAATAATGAGCAATAAATGAAGGTCAATTAATAGAACACAATAAATGTAAGAAATAAATGTAAAATAATAGAATCAAGGGAGAATGTGTTTTAGTTAGAGAGCAGAGAATGTTCTTGTTCTTATATTGAATGTTGTGTATTGTATCGTTACAAAATGACAAGGGCCCCCTTTATATATCAAGGGGGAATCTCAACATAGTACATATGCATTTATTATAAAGAAATGTAGCTAGTACAACTACTCAGCAGTCTGGTAGAGACTGGTACTATTCATGTAGATGTTGTTAGCTTTGACCACGTGCCTAGGGAACTTCCTGTTTTTCCATGATAACCATCGATTTATGCTGCCCCAAGGTCGGACATAAAGAAGCACCGAGGTCGAAACCTCGAGTTGTGCCCCCGAGCCTTCGAGGTGAAGCTACGGAAAGGCATAATGATCGTAAGATCGGGCTCTCCGATTTTACCTGTATACATTCATAAAGTTAATTTTACCTTCTTGACATGGTCACAACTCTTTTTATTTATTTATTCATAATCTTGGTTCTTTTTTCTCATACTTATCTAGGTTAATTCTTTAATTATAGGATCTTTACAAGAATATGTCATGAGTAGATTCATTGTTTACTTTTTCAAGCTAGTATACATAGATTATACACTATTTATACATGGTTATATGCATATTAACATGAATTATATATATATTTTACACCTATTGGCTATTTTTAGTCCAAGCGGTTATTTGTTTCTTTTTTCTAATTTTTTTTTGGTATTATATATATGATATAGGATTTCGTGGGCTAAAGTATCAAGAAAATAAAATGAACTACAGCAACGAGAGGCATGCAATGCTTGACTTGAAGCTGAACTTATCACCACCAAGGGCAATTTTTCCAAGAGGAGTTTCACCTAAACCAAGCAGATCATCATCTTCTTCTTCTTCAATGGAGAGATCATCACCAGCAGCCAGCTCCTGTGTTTCTCGAGAACCGAGCCCCGATGATCAGTTTATCGGTTACCCTAGCAGTCCAGAAACAACTTCAATGATGCTTATGGGATGCCCTAGATGTTTAATGTATGTTATGTTATCAGTGCGTGAGCCAAAATGCCCTAAATGCAAGAGTACTGTTTTGCTTGATTTTTTCCATGAGGAAAGCATCAAGAACTCCAAGTGATGAACTCGAGAAACAATCATATTCTCTTTGCTTTATGTCTTTTACTTAATTTAGGTTTTAGTCTCGATTGTCTTGTTATCAATCTTTTTTATTTTTATTTTAATTGTGTGGAATTTCGTATTAGTTTTTGTAGCCAAATGAGACCTGCTCTATATATATATATGGTTGGTCCTTCATATTAAAAATTTGATGTTAGCAGCTCATATATATAGTTTCTATCTTTACTAAATGCATCCATTTTTGTTGCGACAACCCTCGTTATTACCTTCATTAATTACACAAACTTCAAACGTTTGGAGTTCATTAAAATTTGATACTGTAAGATGCTTCACATGGTTTGTTGGAACTTGGAAGATATTGTATGTTCTCAATTAGAGAGCTGCTATTCGGCCAAACTCAACGTGGCCCAAAAATGACCATACTGGTAAAATACCACTAAAGCCCTTCATTTCACGTTTGGCTTAGTGGCCATTTTTCCCTCCAAAATAAATTAATAAATATTGATTATCCCAAAACATTGGTCTCATAAATCACCATTCTCTCATGGGAAGATCAACCAACTTCATATGTATACCTATGCTATTACGTATTTATTTTATTTTTAAATAAAATTTATACGGATAGGAAGATCAAAAGCCTTCGTATATGTATACCTAGACTATTATGTATTTTTTTTAAAATACAATTTATACGATGGGAAGATCAAAAGTCTAGTATCTATGCATAATATTATTTTTTATACGGTATACAAACTTATACCATACATTTATGTTAAGAAAGCTTTCATTAAACGCATAATTCACCACCCTTCTCCCTAACCAAAATATGAATGCTAACTTAGAAACTAGATTGGAGCCATTAAACATGGAAAATAAAAAATACATTGAAGAATAATGTTTGTAACATATTTTTATGAATATTCAAAGAATAATGCATATTCTTTGAACAGAAAGCTAAAAATAGATACATAAAAAATTTTACGAATATTTTTAAGATACAAAAATACATTGAAGAACACTTGGAAAATATTTTTACGAATATTCAAAGAATAATGCATATTCTTTGAAGAGAAAACTAAAAAAAGATACAAAAATGATATAGCCCGTTGATGAGGTAGTTGTCAAATAGCCGTTTATATAATAAGGTCGTTCGTATCAACCTATAGTTACCATATAAGTCCATTGACTAATATGGTTATAGTCATATAACCTATGCTAATTATATCATTGTGATTCATAGTAATATCGACCGCTTGTATAATAGCCGGTTATATTAATTTCATTCATTAAGGTCATTCGTATCGGCCTATAGAAACCATATATGTCCATTGACTAATATGGTTGTAGTCATATAACCTATGCTAATTATATCGTTGTGATTCATAGTAATATCAGTCTCTTGTATAATAGCCGTCTATATAATTTCATTCATTAAGGTCATACGTATCGGCCTATAGCAACCATATAAGTCCATTGACTAATATGTTTGCAGTCATATAACCTATGCTAATTATATAGTTGTGATTCATAATAATATTGGTCGTTTATATAATAGCCGGTTATATTAATTTCATTCATTATGGTCATACGTATCGGCCTATAGCAACCATATAAGTCCACTAACTAATATGGTTGAAGTCATATAACCTATTATAATTATATCGTTGTGATTCTTAGTAATACCTACCATTTACATAATAGCCGCATATATAATTTAATTCATTATGGTCATACGTATCGACTATAGAAACCATATAAGTCCATTGACTGATATGGTTGAACTCATATAACCTATAGTAATTATATAATTGTGATTCTTAGTAATATCAATCGTTTATATAATAGCCGTTTATCTAAATTTCATACATATCGGCCTATCGTAACCATATAAGTCCATTCACTAATATGATTGTAGTCATATAATATATGATAATTATATCGTTGGGATTCGTAGTAATATCGACCATTTATATAATAGTTGTTTATATTAATTTCGTACATATTGACCTATAGCAATCATATAAGTTAATTCACTAATATGGTTGTAGTCATATAACCTATGCTAATTATATCATTGTGATTCTTAGTAACATCGATCGTTTATATAATAGTCATTTATATTAATTTCATGCATATCGGCCTATAGCAACCATATAAGTCCATTCACTAATATGGTTATAGTCATATAACCTATGGTAATTATATCGTTTTGATTCTTAGTTGTCACGACCCAAAATTCACTGAGTGTCGTGGTGGTGCCGGACACCGCTGTCAGGCAAGCCAACTAAAATACTTAACTAGATTCCAATTTAAATAATTTTTAAAACCAAAATTTTCCTTCTTATTTCGTAAGTAGAAAGATAGCTACTTCAGTTCAAATTTAATAATAAGCAATTAATACAAAATATGTCAAAACCATCCTAGAACCCGGTGTCACAAATGCATGAGCAATTTCTAGAGTTGGCCTTTTTTGTCACTTGGGCCCTTAAACTTGGCTTTTTTCGTCACTTGGGCACTTAAACATAGAGTTGTTCCTATCAAACCCTTCAACTAAATCACATATGTGCCAATTAGACACTTTGTAGACCATCTGAGAAAAACTTTTATAAAAATAATTGGCTATGTAATTAGTTGCAGTTGTATATTTGATAGCTTTTAAGGCTTTATTCTTTGCTTATGAAATAGTTGCATTTGTATATTTGACAGCTTTGCTCTTTTTGCTGAAGTACTATTTTTGTTAAAAGTTGTTAATGTCAAAATGCAACTT
>MU701825.1:137682-151813 GCA_026770625.1 Nicotiana glauca | reverse complement strand
AATAATAATAATAATAATAATAATAATAATAATAATAATAATAATAATAATAATAATAATCCATAACTTTTTTCTCATTTTCACGCGTCTTTTCCTATGCACTCAATTATGTCACTACAAAGTGTCTAATTGACACAGATGTGGCTTAGTTGAAGGGCCTAATAGGAACAACTCTATGTTTAAGTGTCCAAGTGAAAAAAAGGTCAAGTTTAAGGGTCCAGTTATGTATTCTGCCTAATACAATGCAATATCTGTCCGGAATACAGTGGACAGAAAGTAAATACAATTTACTGGAAGGGACTATACTAGCTGCGGGCTGCCTCGAATAATGCAACTCACCTTGTTCCCGAATCATCCCTGCTGCTACGCCCAGTAGGCCACTAGAGTTACATATACATGTGCAACAAAAATGAACAGAAGTGTAGTATGAGTACAAAAATAACATGTACTCAATGAGTATCCCGTCTAATCTCGAAGAAGTAGAGACGAGATGGTCGACTTAGACACTTACTAGGGGTCCAATAATGATGTCAATAATTCATTAAATCGTGGACTTTTATATACATGATTTTTTATCCAACAGGAGGAAACAAGTAAACAATTATTTCTTTTATAGGAAATTTTCCAAAATTTCTTTTATTAACTTATCCAAATATTCTCAAGCCATGAAGAGGCAATAACAACTTCAATAAGTTCAAGGCAGCAATAGAAGCATGCGCAAATCATGCCGAGGCGTACGACCCGCTCTAACAGAAAATAAATTGTGCACTGCCGAGGTTCGAACGACGCGAACCATAGATGCATCTAGTACCCCTCTCGTGAACTATCCATGCGACGCGGTCAACATAAAAATAAATAATCACCCTCCTCGCGAATCATACATGTGACGCAGGTACACATAGAAATATATGCTTAAATAGCCAATTGAGAATTTATCGGGGAATGTTTTCAAATGAAAACCACTTTCTCTTGTAAGGATTTTGGGAAAAGAATTTTAATCCTTTTTGAAATTTATTTATTAATTCGATATGGTTTAAGCAATTCGAGCTGTCAATAAGTTTACAATTAATCCAAGTATAGCATGCATTTGGGTCCTAGACTACCCGGACAATAGTATAATAGTAACTACGCACGGACTCTCATCACCTCATGCGTACGTAGCCCCCACAAATAGGAGCACATAACCAATTAATTCACCTATGGGGACAATTCACTCTTACAAGGTTAGAAAGGAGACTCACCTCGCTCCGAAGATCTATAACAGGCATTCCACACTCTTCCGAAGACTCCAATCGATGCATAAAGCTCCAACGCTAGCCAATAATAATACAAATTCATTAATATATACTTAATTACTCCTAATGATCCATTTCATAGCAATTTCTAACCCCGATCGAAAAGTTGACAAAATTGCCCTCGGGCCCACGTCTCGGAATCCGACGAAACTCGCAAAATCCGATAACACATTTAGCCGCGAGTCCAACCATATAAAAATTACTAAATTCCGATATCGGATTGGCTTTCAAATCTTAAATTTTCGTTTTTTGAATATTTGCTAAAAATCTGATTTTTCTTTCATAAATTCATGGATTCATGTTGTAAATGAACATGGAATAGTGAAATATAATCAATATAGGATAAGGAACACTTACCCTCAATCTTTTTCCATGAAAATCGCCCAAGAACCGTGCTCCAAAAATCCAAAACGAAATAAAGGAAATGAGCAATTTTTGGTTCTTAAATTTCTGCCCATCCGTCGCTAAAAGTCCATTTTTGTCACAAAAAGTTGTCACTAAAAGTCCACAGAAACAACTTTACCCGCCCTTATTCAATTGCTTATAACTTTTTGTACAAATGTCCAACTTATGAACGGTTTAATGTTCAACAAACTAGAATGTAAGGACTACAACTTTCATGTTTTGCACATTTTTAGATTCCTTATATATTTCGATATATAAGCTTCTAAATTAGCCTATTCGCATCAAACATTTCTGGAAAATTTTAAAACAGCTTTACCAACCCTTATTCAATCAATCATAACGTTCTGTATAAATATCTAACTAATTAATGGTTTAGCTTTCTGTAAACTATGATGAAAGGGCTACAACTTTCATGTTTTGTAAATTTACAGATTCCTTATGTATTTTGAGATATACGCTTCAGAAACAGGGTCCACGATTGCACAGCTCCTGCCAAAACAGCTTCTGCAGAAATTTCAGCAACTTCAACAATGTGCCAAACGATCCGAACCCCATCTGAAACTCATCCGAGCCACTCGGGACCTTGTCCGAAAATACCAATAAGTCTCATAAAATAACACGGACCTGCTTGAGGACTTAAATCACATCAAACAACATCAAAACTACGAATCGTGCATCGAATCGAATTATGAGTTTTCAAATCTTCCAACTTCTATATTTTGCGCCAAAACATATCAAATCAATCCGGAATGACTTTAAATTTTGCACACGAGTCCATAAATGACATAATGGATATGTTCCAATTGTCAGAATCGGATTCCGACCCCGATATAAAAAAGTCAACCCTCGGTCAAACTTCTCAAAAACTTTCAAATTTCTAACTTTAGCCAAATGACTCCAAAATGACCTACGGACTTCCGATTTCACATCCGATCATGCTCCCAACTCCAGAATCACCATATGGAGCTATTCCCAGACTTGGAATCCCAAACGAACATCGATATCATTAAAATACACTTCAACCCAACTTATAAAATTTCTTCTAAAATGCTAACTTCCACAATAGGCGCCCAAACGCTCCCGAGTCATACAAAACCTGATCCGGGCATACGCCTAAGTCAGAAATCCTCATACGAACCTGCTGAGACCTTCAGATCCCTATTCTGAGGTTGTTTACTCAAAATTCCAATCCTAGTTAATTCATTCAACTTTAAGTTTCCGAAATGAGAATTCTCTTTCCAAAGTCAAATCTGAACTTCCCGAAATTCAATTCTGACCACGCGTACAAGTCATAATAGCCGAAGTGAAGCGGCTCATGGACTCAGACCGTTGAACAACACGCTAGAGCTCGAAACGATCGGTCGGGTCGTTACATTAGTAATATCAGCCGGTTATGTAATAGCCGTTTATATAAGTTAATTTATTATGGTCATACGTATCGGGCTTATAGCAACCATATAAGTCCATTGACTAATATTATTGAAGTCATATAACCAAAGGTAATTATATCGTTGTGATTCTTGGTAATATCGACTGTTTATATAATAGTTATTTATATTAATTTCATACATATCGGCCTATAACAACCATATAAGTCCATTCACTAATATGGTTGTAGTTATATAACCTATGCTAATTATATCGTTGTGATTCTTAGTAATATCGACCGTTTATATAATAGCCATTTATATTAATTTCATATATATATTGGCCTATAGCAACCATATAAGTCCATTCACTAATATGGTTGTAGTTATATAACCTATGCTAATTATATCGTTGTGATTCTTAGTAATATCGACCGTTTATATAATAGCCATTTATATTAATTTCATATATATATTGGCCTATAGCAACCATATAAGTCCATTCACTAATATGGTTGTAGTTATATAACCTATGCTAATTATATCGTTGTGATTCTTAGTAATATCGACCGTTTATATAATAGCCATTTATATTAATTTCATATATATATTGGCCTATAGCAACCATATAAGTCCATTCACTAATATGGTTGTAGTTATATAACCTATGCTAATTATATCGTTGTGATTCTTAGTAATATCGACCGTTTATATAATAGCCATTTATATTAATTTCATATATATATTGGCCTATAGCAACCATATAAGTCCATTCACTAATATGGTTGTAGTTATATAACCTATGCTAATTATATCGTTGTGATTCTTAGTAATATCGACCGTTTATATAATAGCCATTTATATTAATTTCATATATATATTGGCCTATAGCAACCATATAAGTCCATTCACTAATATGGTTGTAGTTATATAACCTATGCTAATTATATCGTTGTGATTCTTAGTAATATCGACCGTTTATATAATAGCCATTTATATTAATTTCATATATATATTGGCCTATAGCAACCATATAAGTCCATTCACTAATATGGTTGTAGTTATATAACCTATGCTAATTATATCGTTGTGATTCTTAGTAATATCGACCGTTTATATAATAGCCATTTATATTAATTTCATATATATATTGGCCTATAGCAACCATATAAGTCCATTCACTAATATGGTTGTAGTTATATAACCTATGCTAATTATATCGTTGTGATTCTTAGTAATATCGACCGTTTATATAATAGCCATTTATATTAATTTCATATATATATTGGCCTATAGCAACCATATAAGTCCATTCACTAATATGGTTGTAGTTATATAACCTATGCTAATTATATCGTTGTGATTCTTAGTAATATCGACCGTTTATATAATAGCCATTTATATTAATTTCATATATATATTGGCCTATAGCAACCATATAAGTCCATTCACTAATATGGTTGTAGTTATATAACCTATGCTAATTATATCGTTGTGATTCTTAGTAATATCGACCGTTTATATAATAGCCATTTATATTAATTTCATATATATATCGGCCTATAGCAACCATATAAGTCCATTCACTAATATGGTTGTAATCATATAACCCGTGCTAATTATATCGTTGTGATTCTTAGTAATATCGATCGTTTATATAATAGCCGTTTAGATTAATTTCATACATATCGGCCTATAGAAATCATATAAGTCCATTCACTAATATGGTAGTAGTCATATAACCGATGGTAATTATATCGCTGTGATTCTTAGTAATATCGGTCGTTATATAATAGCCGTTTAAATAATTTAATTCATTATGGTCATACATATCGGGCCTATAGCAACAATATAAGTCCATTGACTAATATGGTTGAAATTATATAACCTATGGTAATTATATCGGTGTGCTTTTTAGTAATATCGACCGTTTATATAATAGCTATTTATATTAATTTCATATATATATTGGCATATATAAACCATATAAATCCATTCACTAATATGGTTGTAGTCATATAACCTATGCTAATTATATCGTTGTGATTCTTAGTAATATCAACCATTTATATAATAACTGTTCATATATATATATATATATATATCGGCTCATGGCAACCATACAAGCCCATTCACTAATATGGTTGTAGTCATATAACCTATGTTAATTATATCATTGTGATTCTTAGTACTATCGACTGATTATATAATAGCCGTTTATATTAATTTCATACATATCGGCCTATAGCAACCATGTAAGTCCATTTACTAATATGGTTGTAGTTATATAACTTATGATAATTATATCGTTGTGATTCTTAGTAATATCGTGCCACGACCCATACCCCGCACTTGTCGTGATGGTGCCTCTCGTGAAGACAAGGCCAGCCAACTAACCCAACTCGTCTTTTCAAAGATAGTTAAACGTAAATAAACAGCTTAAATATGACTTAATAGCATTAATTAGCGGAAATACAACCCTACACAGCCCTAATCGGGGTGTCACAAGTCACGAGCATCTATCAGAAAATAAATCCACTACAAGGTCTATTATATACAAAACCGGAATAATGAACAAAGAGAGAAAAATAGTGCTGTGAACGCTGGCAGTCACCTCTTTAACTCATATTACTCTGCCTCTGATCAGCCCAAACCCGCTACCGGGTGAATAGATACTTGTATCTGCACACGAGGTGAAGAGAGTAAAGTGAGTACTCCAACTCAGTGAGTAACAAAATTAAATAATAACTGAGCATTAAGAAATCACGTAAAACAAACCATCATGTTGTATAGAAGCAGGATACAATCCTTTGAGAAAACAGTAAGGCTGTGAAATCTTTGGAAACATCTTAGCTCAGTTTAAATCTCTTTTGAAAATGATCTTTTCAATAGTTACGAAAACGATTTCAAAAAAGTTAGTGCCGATAAGCACAGAAAATCCGCCCTTCGGGCACAAATACCGTAGTATGAGAGGTAAAAAGACAAATAAATATGCAAGATGAGCAAATAAAAGTCCTCCCCTCGGGTACTATCTCAAAACAGTACCAGCCTCTCGGGCTCACTCTTAGCAGCACTTTCAGCCCCTCAGACTCTCTCTTTCAGAACAGTATCATATAGTAACCGCTGTGGCGTGTAGCACGATCCACATATCGCTGCGGCGTGCAGCCCGATCCATATCTCGCTGCGGCATGCAGCCCGATCCATATGGGTACCGCGCTCACTGTGGGGGTGCAGACTCCGGAGGGGCTCCTACAACCCAAGCGCTATATCACTGCGGTGTGCAGTCCGATCTAATATATATATATATACCGCTGCGGCGTGCAGCCCGATCCATAATATAAACCCTCACATCTAGGCCCTCGGCCTCATATCACTCAGTGTATCCTCACATCTGGCCCTCGGACACACTTAGTTAGAATATCATCACAAGCCCCTCGGACATTAGTAAAACAGTAGTTCTCAGCCCAAATTATCATTTAAAATATCATTTAAGACTCAAATCCAAGTAAAAGTGGCTGAGTTGTAAAGTAGTGGAGAAACAGTATGACTGATTTCAAGTAATAAGTCAAAACAGTGAGGAAACAGTGATAATATTCCCCGACGGATTCAAATAGTTGGCACGAAGCCAAAATATGGAAATCAACCCAAATCACGATGATAACAAGTAAATTTTAGTCAAATACACAGTAAATTCATCAATCGGGACGGACCAAGTCACAATCCCCAACGGCTCTACCCCACGCTCGCTATCCGGCGTGCAAATCAACTCAATATAGCACTACAGTGTGTTCAGGATATCATTTACAATCATTATTCACCTTGAACCGGTAAAATTTTTAGCTCGAGATGCCTTGCCCCTCAAATAGACCTCCACGCGTGTCGAATCTATCCAAAATCAGAGCGAATACATCATAATATGCCAATGGGACAATACCCAATCGAAACAATCGAAAAATATTAAAAATCCCGAAATTTGCAAAAACCCGAACCCCGGGCCCACTTCTCGAAATTCAGAAAATTTCACACCAACGGATTTCTTATCTCGCCACGAGTCTATATATATCAAAATCACAAGAATCGAAGTTCATTTGACCCCTCAAATACCTAATTTAAGCTATCTTAGGTTCAAGCCCTAAACCACCATATTTGACTTTTAAATTCTTAAGTTTTCAGCTCTAATCCATATGTTTACTCCATAACATCATGTTTTAAGTCCAAGGATTCTTACCTGATCAAAGCCCTTGAAACCCTCTTCAAAATCGCCCAAAAACTCTCCAAGTCCGAAGTGAAATATGCTACTATTTCAAAAATTCGTGAAGAAGACCAATTAATTAATCTACCCAGCCATCTCGCTTCTGCGGTTCCGTCTCCGCTTATGCGGGAAAGCGTCTGCGAACATTACACCGCTCCTGCGGTTTTCCACTTAAAGGCCGTGACCACTTCTGCGGTCTAGAAATCGCACCAGCAGGACCGCTTCTGCGGTCCAAACTACCGCTTCTGCAGAAAAACTCAACTCAAGTCTAAACCACTTCTACGGTTCCTCGATCGCATAAGCAATGCCGCTCCTGCGGTCCAAATTCCGCAGAAGCGAAAACATACCAGAAGCAGCAGTGAATACTCAATACAAGCTCAAATCTTCCCGTTTAGCCATCCGAACTCACCCCGAGGACCCCGGGACCTCAACCATAAACACCAATACATCCTAAAACGTTATTCAAACTTGTTCCAATCATAAAAACACACCCAACAACACTAAAATCATCAATTCTCATCGAATTCAAGCCTAAGTTGTTCTAAAACTTGCGAATTACACATGTGATAAAAAACGCGACCAAAATACCTCCGAATAACCTGAAAGTTTGCACACACATCCAAAATCACCTAACGAAGCTACAACAACTCTCGGAATTTCATTCTGACCCCCGGATCAAAATCTCACCTATCAACCGGAATTCGCCAAAATACTAACTTCGCCAATTCAAGCCTAATTCTATACCGGACGTCCAAAATCAATTCCGATCACACTCCTAAGTCACAAATCATCCCTCGAAGCTATCCGAAACACCAAAAATCACATCCGAGCCCTCTAAATCATAAGTCAACATCCGGTTGACTTTTCCAATACAAACCTTCCTTAAAGAGACTAAGTGCCTCATTTCCATCTAAAACCAATCCAAATCAACTCTAACACACCAAATACCGATAATGAAACATGAAGACGCATAAAATGGGGGAAACGGCTGTAACTCATGAGACGACAGGTCGGGTCGTCACATCCTCCCCGACTTAAACAAACGCTCGTCCTCGAGCGTAGCTAAAGTTGTCCTAGAAGCCAACCAATAGCTGAATGACCTTACCAAGCATATACTCGGGGGTGATCCCATGTCACCCTATCTCGCATAGGTCCGATAACACAACATACCACACATACCATACCATCCAAGGATAACAGAAAAACTTTTATCTCCCTTCCGCGCCACAGGCATCTACGCACTCAACTAGTCAAGAAATTCCATTGATCCCATCTAGAAGAAAAATTATTTCACACCTCATGCTCCGCATGCCCATGGAAAATATACATCTCCAAACTACGGTAAAACCCAACAAGAACTCTCTCTCAATTCCATTTGCACAAACTAAACTGCCAGGACCAAATCCTTCTAACTAGACCAAGCTAAGCAAGCATCAAAACCCATGAGCATTGCTACAAAATACCTGTAAGCACCATTTACCTCAAAGACATACAAAGAATTAATCATATCCTTTCCATACCGATCCGGTCTACTAACAAGCTACTTCATTTATCTAGATTTCCTTCTGATTCATTTTCAACTTGATAGCCCCTCTTGATGTAGCACCATAATGCCTCTACCCAGGCTTACCACACGAGACCCAATCATAAGATCACACTGTCTCAGACCCATGAACCACTGAACACTCTCTCAAATATTCCCAGAAACACCACATTCCCAAAATAATCTACTTTGAAGAACTTCCTATGAATCTAAATCTGTTACCTTTACTTTCCTGATACTGATACATAGAATCCCATAATTAACATAAAAATACCACAAGTCTTGCCCTCTTCCAATGAAAACACAATCTCTAGGCACATGCACAACCTTAAGATACCCGATTGTTTCCTGTATAATCTTGAACACATTAGAACCATTCTCGAAAGTCATTCACTCTTATTCAAACTGCAATTTACCTGACCTAACAAACAGAACCACTCGTGCCTTATTGGCACTCCGATACCGCAAAATAAGATCCTCATCCCAATACAACCAAGCAACTTCCTGCTCTATGCACCGAGCATTCTTTACCAACAACAACTATAGACATTACGTGATTCTCATACCCTATGGAACATAATATAACCTTTGCCAAAATTTTTTTTTACTCTATCCATAGCTAATGCACCTGCATGCCCCAAACTGGAACTAACATAGCGCCTAACCGTGCAGTCAACTGCTCACCGCAGACTTCCCCACTTGGCTCGAATCCATATATCAAGACACACTCAACAACTCATAACACTTTCACTCTAATGATGCCACAACACCATAGTGAGATTAAACTCAAATCATTAACAAGTTTGTGTAAACACAGATCATCTAGTACTGTAATCCTCTGTAAATCTCGTATTCATCCCCGCATCAGTTGACTCCACTCTCTTAAGCGACCCAAAATTTCAAATTTCAAGACGTACCCCTCAATTGCACATGAGACCTTCTAACATACACATAAGGATCATACCACTTAAGAACACTCTGCATGAGATAACCCACATGCTTCGCCTCAATTTAACATTTCTGTATACATTCCATCGTTATACACATTACACAGTCATTTAGTCTTCCTGGGTTCGAACTCATACCGCCACATGAAATGCACTTCACTCCCCAACTAAGAGACACGAAACGATCCTTCACGCGCCCATAATTCGGGCTAAACATCAAATCACAATAGGAATCGAACACTTAACAGTTCATCTATTATCCAGCAGACTTCTTCATCACTACCAAGTCATATAGATACATCTCGCAGTACTAACATACTCATCACATGGATATCTAACCGCCATTCCTGCTAATAGGGACAATACCGAACATATAAGTTTAAAACACTTGTTTACACAATCAGCACCTCGGTGCTTAGGCCATAGGAAAAGATCCGGCCTCCAGTCCTCCAAACTGGCCCAATATAAACTCACAGAGATTACATCTTGCCCCTCGATCGGGGAATCACAAGCCATCAAGGCATATCTAAAACTGAGCGCTCATGTGTGCATACGAACACGTGGAAGGAATTTCAAGAGTTTCTTTTCAAGCTGAATCAAGGACGCACGATAAGAATTCGAGAATGTGAAGTTTTACTAAAGGTTCTGTAGCCTCTCAAGGATAAATACAGACGTCTCCGTACCGATCCGCGAGACTCTACTAAACCTGCTCATGACTCATGAGACCTAGTAACCTAGGCTCTGATACCAACTTGTCACGACCCATACCCCACACCGGTCGGGATGGCGCCTCTCGTGAAAACAAGGCTAGCTAACTAACACAAGTCGTCTTTTCAAAGCTAGTTAAACATAAATAAACAGCTTAAATATGACTTAATAGCATTAATTATCGGAAATACAACCCAACATAGCCCTAATCGGGGTGTCACAAGTCACGAGCATCTATCAGAAAATAAATCCACTACAAGGTCTATTATCTACAAAATCGGAATGACGAACAAAGAGAGAGAAAAATAGTGTTGCAAACGCTGGCAGTCACCTCTTTAACTCATATATCTCTGCCTCTGATCGGCCCAAACCCGCTACCGGGTGAATAGATACCTGCATCTGCACACGAGGTGCAGGGAGTAAAGTGAGTACTCCAACTCAGTGAGTAACAAAAGTAAATAATAACTTAGCAAGAAATCACGTAAATCAAACCATCATGCTGTATAGAAGCAGGGTACAATCCTTTGAGTAAATAGTCTCGGGCAATATCTCAAAATAATACCAGCCCCTCGGGCTCACTCTCAGTCCCTCGGACTCTTTCTCTCAGATCACTCTCAGAACAGTATCATATAGTAACCGTTGCGGCGTGCATCCCTATCCACATGTCGCTGCGATGTGTAGCCCGATCCATATCTCGCTATGGCATGTAGCCCGATCCATATGGGTACCCACGCTCACTGTGGGGGCGCAGACTCCAGAGGGGCTCCTACAGCCCAAGCGCTATATCACTGCGGCGTGCAGTCCGATCCAATATATATATACCGCTGCGGCGTGCAGCCCGATCCATATAAGTATCGCTGCAGCGTGCAGCCCAATCCATAATATAAACCCTCACATCTAGGCCCTCGGCCTCATATCACTCAGTGTATCCTCACATCTGTTCCTCGACCACACTTCGTGTATCCTCACATCTGGTCCTCGGCCACACTCTGTCAGAATATCATCACAAGCCACTCGGGCATTAGTAAAACAGTAGTTCTCAGCCCAAATTATCATTTAAAATATCATTTAAGACTCAAATCTGAGTAAAAGTGCCTGAGTTGTAAAGTAGTGGAGAAACAGTATGACTGAGTTCAAGTAATAAGTCAAAACAGTGAGGAAACAGTGATAATAATCCCTGAAGGAATCAAATAGTTGGCACGAAGCCAAAATATGGCAATCAACCCAAATCACGATGATAACAAGTAAATTTCAATCAAATACACAGTAAATTCATTAATCGGGACGGACCAAGTCACAATTCCCAACGGTGCTCTACCCCACGCTCCCTATCCGGCATGAAAATCACTTTAATATAGCATTATAGTGTGCAAATCTGGGGTTTCAAACCTTCAGGATAAAATTTACATTCATTATTCACCTCGAACCGGTGAAATTTCCAGCTCGCGACGCCTTGCCCCTCAAATCGGCCTCCACGTGCGTCGAATCTATCCAAAATTAGAGCAAATATATCACAATATTCCAATGGGACAATACCCAATCGAAACAATCGAAAAATATTAAAAATTTCAAAATTTGCAAAAACTCGAGCCCCGGGCCCACTTCTCGAAATTCAGAAAATTTCACACCAACGTATTCCTTATCTCGCCATGAGTCTATGCATATCAAAAGCATAAGAATCGAAGTTCATTTGACCCCTCAAATCCCTAATTTATGCTCTCTTAGGTTCAAGCCCTAAACCACCATTTTTGACTTTTAGTTTCTTAAATTTTCAGCTCTAATCCATGTACTTACACCATAAAATCATATTTTAAGTCCAAGAATTCATACCTGATCAAAGCCCTTGAAAACCTCTTCAAAATTGCCCAAAAACTCTCCAAGTCCGAAGTGAAATATGTTACTCTTTAAAAAATTTGCGAAGAAGACCAATTAATTAATCTGCCCAGCCATCTCGCTTCTGCGGTCCCGTTTCCGCTTATGCGGACATTACACCGCTCCTGTGGTTTTCCACTTAAAGGTCCCGACCGCTTCTGCGGCCCAGAAATCGCACCAGCGGGACCGCTTCTGCGGAATAACCCAACTCAAGTCCAAACCGCTTCTGCGGTTCTCCGATCGCATAAGCGATACCGCTTCTGCGGTTCTCCGATCGCATAAGCGATACCGCTTCTGCGGTCCAAATTCCGCAGAAGCGAAAACATACCAGAAGCAGCAGTAAATACTCAATACAAGTCCAAATCTTCCCGTTTAGCCACCCGAACTCACCCCGAGGACCCCGAGACCTCAACCATAAACACCAATACATCCTACAACGTTATTCAAACTTGTTCAAATCATAAAAACATACCCAACAACACTAAAATCATCAATTCTCATCGAATTCAAGCTTAAGTTCTTCTAAAACTTCCGAATTATGCATGTGATCAAAAACCCGACCAAACCACCTCCGAATGACCTGAAATTTTGCACACACATCCAAAATCACCTAATGAAGCTACAACAACTCTCGAAATTTCATTCCGACCCCGGATCAAAATCTCACCTATCAACCGGAATTCGCCAAAATACTAACTTCGCCAATTCAAGCCTAATTCTACACCGTACCTCCAAAATTAATTCCAATCACACTCCTAAGTCACAAATCATCCCCCGAAGCTAACCGAAACACCGAAAATCACATTCGAGCCCTCTAACTCATAAGTCAACATTCGGTTGACTTTTCCAATACAAACCTTCCTTAAAGAGACTAAGTGCCTCATTTCCATCTAAAACCAATCCAAATGAACTCTAACACACCAAGTACCGATAATGAAATATGAAGAAGCGTAAAATAGGGAAAACGGAGCGGTAACTCATGAGATGATAGGTCGGGTCGTCACATATCGACGTTTATATAATATCTGTTTATATTAATTTCATACATATTGGCCTAGAGCAACTATATAAGTCCATTCACTAATATGATTATCGTCATATAACCTATGCTAATTATATAGTTATGGTTCTTAGTAATATCGACCGTTTATATAATAGCCGTTTATATTAATTTCATGCATATCGCCCTATAGCAACCATATAAGTCCATTGACTAATATGGTTGTAGTCATATAACCTATGCTAATTAGATCGTTGTGATTCTTAGTAATATCGATCATTTATATAATAGTCGTTTATATAATTTAATTCATTATGGTCATACGTATCGGCCTATAGCAACCATATAAGTCCATTGACTAATATGGTTGAAGTCATATAACCTATGGTAATTATATCGTTGTGATTCTTAGTAATATCGATCGTTTATATAATAGCTATTTATATTAATTTCATACATATCTGCCTATAGCAACCATATAAGTCTATTCACTAGTATGACCTTGTTTATGTAATAGTAAATATATTTCGACATATATTTATAGGTTAATCTTAATTGTAATAATCTTCACCAAATATCTTGTCACGACCCAAATTCCCGAACCTGGTCGTGATGGCGCCTCTCGTGAAGACAAGGCCAGCCAACTAACCCAAATCGCCTTTTTAACAATTCTTAAATATATCGAATAGAAAATACAGCTTAAATGACGTTGATTAACAATATATATACAACCCAACTCAGC
>MU701825.1:115263-130322 GCA_026770625.1 Nicotiana glauca | reverse complement strand
CTAGTTGCCTACAATATTAGAGATGAAACTAGTTTGTCACCAGTAACTTTAGATATTGTGTCTAATGTTACTAAATAACTAACGACAATCCATTTTTTTGGTGGAAAATTTGAGTAGATAAAACTATCGCTACGAAATTTTTGTTTCTTCACTAAATGTATGTGCGTGTGCATTTAAGTACGACTCTAATTTTTATTCCAAAATGATAATAACAGTAATGAACATTTTATGCTACCTAATAATTTCATAGGTAAAATAGAGATGATACACCAATCGTCACTAATTTGTTTATGCTATTAGTGACAAAAACTAAGGTTACAAAAAATATAAAACTTTTAGTGAAGAAACTATTTCGTAGCGAAAATATAACTAATTTTAAGACGATCAATTATTTGTCACCAATTGTCTACAACATTAGTGACGAAACTAATTTATCACCAATAATATTAATTTTGTGGCTAATATTAATTAATATTTGGCGCCAATTTATTTTCTTTGGAAAACTTTAGTAGACAAAAATTTTGCTGTAAAATTTATATTTTGTCACTAAAATTATGTGCCTCATGTATGTACGAAATATAATTTGTCACAAAAAATGAATAATTAGTGACAAATTTTTTATTGTAGCTAATATTTTCGTGGTTGAAAATCACATTTGTTGTAGTGATTTCTTAATTGAAGCACTATATATTTAAGTGTTAGGGCTAGAAAGTAATACAATATTATTTTAGTGATACAGTAATATAGAAACTATAATACAATAGTTTAATCGCATTTTTTTGTAAACTATGCGTATATTTTAGTTTGTTTCATTTAATTGGTATAGTATATGTATATGAGTATGAATTGCTTTATGAAAAGTAGTGTAGCATGCATGTGTAAATGTGAAAGAGGCATGGGGAAGGTAAGACAATTAAACTAATATTTTAGTTTATTTCGTTTAATTGGTATAGCATATGTATATGAATATAAATTGC
Source organism: Nicotiana glauca (assembly GCA_026770625.1). Classification (NCBI taxonomy): domain Eukaryota; kingdom Viridiplantae; phylum Streptophyta; class Magnoliopsida; order Solanales; family Solanaceae; genus Nicotiana; species Nicotiana glauca. The sequence goes on along the minus strand of MU701825.1, from coordinate 129,345 downwards.
TTTATAAAAAGTAGTGTAGCATGCATGTGTAAATGTGAAAGAAGCACGGGGAAGGTAAGACAATTAAACTAATGAGAGAGAATTGGAGGAAAAAAAATAAATTAAAAAACAAATCTATTAAAGGGTATATCTGGAAAATAAAAATGCTTAAATATCCATTATGCCCTCAAAAGCCATGCTAAATTACCATAATAACCCCATTTTGGACATTTGGGCCATTCTTAGTTTGTCCAAATATATTTTCCGTCTCACTAAAGCCATTTTTAAGCACTACTCCCACGCACTCTCCACTTTCAAAAATATTAGAAGTACTACCTAATTAAAGGTCTATATTCTAAGTCTTTCATGATTTTGTAATACACATAAAAAAATTAAAGATATTGATTAGGCTTGATTAATTACTCCCTCTGCTTCATATTATATGTCGTGTTTTTCTTTTACACGCCTCTTAAGCAATATTAATTAAGAAAGGGATTAGATTATTTTATTCTTTCTCTCTTCATTGAATATTTATTCAATTTATGTAATATCTCCATCTTCAAGAACAATTATTACTAAGGGTAAAAAAAAGGAAAAAAATAACCAATTTTGCCTTGAACTTCTAAAATGACAAATAATTGGAGACAACTATTTCTAATAACTACGACTAATAATTTGAGACAACTATTTCTAGTAACCACGGCTAATAATTTGAGACCGAGGGAGTATATAAATTGTATATGTCTAAATTTCTCTTTATCTCTCCATCATTTCACTTAATTAATTCTTTACTAGTTAGAACAATATAAGAAAAGATTTGAGTCATTTGACCCAAAAGAAAAAAAACAGAAGCACTATGTGACTTCTTATTTTTCTAAAACATCATATCTTTTGAAAAATATTACTACTATATATATTAAAATGACTAATATCTGAAACCTGAAGGAGCAATACCAGAAAAAGAACCTGTACGTGTGACTCGTGCAAATTAGTGGGATTGACTGCTGTCCTTTTACAGTAAGGTAAATACTAAAACAGTTTACAATGTTTCCAATGATTTTTTAGTTGAATAATTTTTACGACAATGTCATTATCTATTAATGAAACTGTATTTTTCGAAAGTAATACTCGATTTGTTCTTTTTTACTTGTCTAGTTCTCATTTTGCACTCTCTTAAGAAATATTGATTAAATATTTATCCTTATTAATGGTACTTTGGAAATTTAAATTTGACTGTTAGTACTTGAATTTGATCGAAAAAATAATAATAAGGGTAAAATTGAAAGAAAAAAAATTAATTCTCTTTTGATTTGTTAAAGTGAACAAGTAACTCATTCAGAAAATAGTAGCAAGGATATGTTCATGGACAGCTAAAAAACTATCTTATGCAGGAAGAGTTCAATTAGTTCAGAGTGTAATTTTTGGAATACAAGCATACTGGACTCAGCTACTACCTCTACCTGTAAAGGTGTTGAAAACTATTGATGCATATTGTCGAAGTTATATCTGGTCTGCAACCAATACCATAACTAAAACGGCATTGATTTCCTGGGAAAAGATGTGTTTCTCTAAATCTTGTGGAGGTTTAAACCTGGTGAATATCCATCTATGGAACAGAGCTGCTATATCTAAAGAGTGCTGGGATGTAGAAGCTAAGCAAGATAGACTGTGGATCAAGTGGATCCACTCATACTATATCAAAGGGCATCAATTCATGCAAATGTCAGCTCCTAAGCAAGCATGCTGGATGATTAGACAGATCTTCAATGCTAGAAAGGATTGCAATCTGGTACAGAGGAACACACAGGGCACCAGTGTAACTAGACACATATATCTTCAGCTGTTGGGACAACAACCTCGAGTGCCATGGAAATGTCTAATGTTTCCTATGCGAGGCCAAAAGCAAAGTACACTATGTGGATGTTATTACATGGAAGACTCCCAACCACAGATAGATTGACAAAGTGGGGTTTGACAGTGGATACACAATGCTCTCTATGCCACAATCATGAGGAAGATAGAGACCATCTGTTTGTCAAGTGTGAGTATACTAAGAAGCTATGGATGAAGCTTATGAAGTGGATGCAACATGACTATATCAGGGCACAGAACTGGGAGCAACATTTGGATTGGAGTGTGAAGCATGCTAAAGGCAAGACCGAAAGAGCAAAAATATTTCGACCGGTATATGCAGAAACAACACATGCTATTTGGATTGAGAGAAATCTGAGAATTTTTTAGCAAAGGACACGTGATTGGAATACCATAGCTCGTGAGATAGCATATACATGTAATATTAGAGCTACTGCTAGTATTCAAAATTTAGTTCATAGCTATATTTTCCTTTGAGTGTATAGAGGAATGTAGATCATATCAGATAGAACTTGTAATGAGATAGCTAGTTGTGTAAGCGAGGCTATAGTTTGTACAGTTTTCCGGTGATTAATATAAAATGTGATTAATTACTAAAAAAAAAGTGAACAAGTAAAAGAGGCAAAGGAAACACAAAAAATATCAAAGAGTCTCCTTTATATTCATAGTCAAATTGCAGCTGTTAATCAGTAAACGGGCAAATTTCAAAGCCAATATGAATTACCAGATTGTCAAAAGAGTGGCCATTGAATAAGCTGTTTTACATCTTTATCAATGAAGGTTAATAAAAAACATAGTGAGTTAATTAGTTGCTTTATTTATGATCTTTCTGTGAGCTGCTAACAAACTATTGAATTCTTTACAACCTTTAAGCTTGTTCACGAAATTAAAATGTTGTGAAAAATTCACGTGCACGTTTCATGTTTAAAAGCCATAGAACCTTTTTTCCTGATAATTCTAGTGTCCGGACAAGTTTATGTATATCTCGGCTAATTACATGGAATATTTATTACCCTTAATTAGCATATGAACTGAGTGACTCTGTTCAATGAGACTTAAAATTAGGAGTGCTTATCGGGCTGATAATTACGCTTAACAGTTTCGCTTCTCGGCTATCGGATTATAAATTTAGTAATCCGTTAGCCATCCAATAAGACAACAGGCAGATTGATATCGAATTGACGATTATCCGGCGGTTATCGTTGATTTATCGGCTAAACCAAATAGAAATTTTTTTGAACATTCAATACCAAACGGCTAAATGCAAGGTTCAAATTGTCTCGGTTAGTTTTTGAAAAGTCAATACCATTATAATTTTTGTCGACAAAACAATCAGAAAACCCCACTTAAAGACAAACCTCAAACTCTAATTGTAAGTGAAATAATGAAACAGACCCCACTTATTGGCGTTACATGAGGTAGTGCAGCAGGTCTATTTTATCTTTGGATTATTTATGTGTATTGGGCCTAGCCCACAGGAGATTAGGACTGGGTCTAGCCCATAGTTAAGATAATTATATTTTTTTCAATTTTGCGCATTGTATAAAGACAATATCTAGAACCTTCTTTGTAGTTTTGGACGAGAGAAACAAGATATCAGATTATCTCAATGCTCTTCTTTTTCTCTCAAGCCCTAGCATAATCTTCCTCAATTTCCACTGCAAATCTATGCTTTTCATGGTATCAGAACTAGGAATGTTGTAAATCTTGCTTCTCCGAGTCCACTGATGGTACTCTCGCCCAGTTTTGTTCAAGTTTGATTTCACCGATGTTTTATCTTAGCACCAATTTTTGCTTTTCGATGGGATTTTTCTTTGAATTCATGGTATAGTCTCTCTATTTAAAGCCAGATCGAGTGATTTTGTATGAAATTTTCTGGTTTGAAGAGAATCTTCGAACTAGGGTTTCTGGCTTGACGGCGTTCCTCCTACTGCTTTGAGGTGGAATTGTGGTGCTGTGGTATCTTCGTTATCAAGGCCGTTCTTCTCCGGTTGCGAAGAAGACTGGTAAAGCTGTTCCATTTTCATACTCTCTGTTGATGTCGATCCAGTCTACAAGCTGAGTTCATCTTATGATATTACTTGTTCTTGTTCTCCTGATAATATTTTGCTTGCATAGCAACTGATGAACATATTAATTCGGCAATAATCCTTGTAGTGTGCTGCATTTGTATTTTTAGTATTTTTTCAATCATGACAAATAGTGATAGTAGCAGTGCTAGTGATTCTGAGTATACTCCTCGTGCCTCATGTATCTGATCAGAACAAAGCTTTATTCTGCAAGTATTGTAAGAAGAATGGACATACTATTGATAAATGCTATAAATTGAATGGTTTTCCCCAAAATTTCAAGTTTAGTAAGGGCAGAAAATTTGGAGCTGCTGCAAATGCTGAGTCCTCAACTTCTCGGAACTCTGAGTCTGCCCCAACTTTTGTCTCCGCTGGTCAGGATACTGTCATACCTGGTCTTACTAAAGAAAAACATTCTCAACTTATGACTTTGTTTCAACAAGCAACTCTTGTTGATTCCAGTCCTCAACCCAAATTTGTGGGATCCGCTAACTTTGCTGGTAATATTCCTACTCTGCCTGGGTTCAATGGTGTTGCTTATTCTGCTTGCTTGCTAACTAGTGTATCTAGAAGTATTTGGATAGTTGATTCCGAAGCAACTGATCACATGACTTCTGATAAAGACCTCCTTTTTTATATTACAACATTGTATGTCCCTTATCTTGTCACTTTGCCCAATGAATACAAAGTGAATGTCACATGTACATGATCTCTCACTTTATCATGTGTTTTACTTTACTACTTTCAAGTACAATCTCATTTCTGTACATAGACTAATTCAACAATTTCATAGCATAGTTATCTTTACTTCTTGTTCCTGTTTGGTACAGGACCTTTCCAGGAAGAAGCTTCTGGTTCTTGGTAGACTAGACCAGGGTCTATACAAGCTTCATCAACTTCCTACCTTATCTCCTCCTTCTTCTTCTGTTTCAACTTTGAATACTATTATGCACAATGTGCCTAATGTACCTAGTTCTACTTTGAATAATGTTCTGCAGTTTATACTTGATAGCCTTGTTTCCTCTTTGAATAAGCCTATATGCAACTTAAATGAGTGTGTATCTTCTTCTTCTGCCTCTTCTGTTTCTTCTCAGCAACATATAAATGACCTTGGTGTACTTTGGCATCATAGAATGGGCCACATTACTTTTGTAAAAATGAAATCTATACCTTCTGTTGCTTGTGAATTGTCTGCTAAGCAGTCTTTTACTTGTCCCATTTGTCCTTTAGCTAGACAAACTAGATTGCCTTTTCCTGATAGCACATCTACTTCTACTTCTTTGTTTCAGCTTGTTCACATTGATACATAGGGGCCTTATCATACCTAAACTTATTCTGGTGCTAGATATTTTTTAACAATTGTAGATAATTTTAGTAGAGCTACTTGGACACACTTGATGAGTTCCAAAAGCAATGCATTTACTTTGCTTAAAGCATTCATTGCCATGGTTAAAATACAATTTAACCTCTCTGTACAAACAATTAGAATTGATAATGCTCTGGAGCTTGGTTCCTCATCCTTAGCTTGCCAATTTTTTTTGACAATTTTCTACACCAAACTACATGTCCATACACACCTCAGAAAAATGGTATTATTGAAAGAAAGCATAGACACCTACTAGAAACATCTAGAGCTTTATTATTCCAATCCAAACTTCCAGCAAAGTTTTGGGGGGATTGTGTCCCCATAGCTACTTACTTGATAAATAGATTTTCCTCACCTGTTATCTCTAACAAGACACCATTTGAAATTCTATATGGCAAAAATCCTTCTTATAGTCATCTGAAGTCTTTTGGTTGCTTGTGTTATGTAACAATACCCAAATGCCACAGAGATAAGTTTCAACCTAGGGCTGTCCCGTGTGTTTTTATTGGTTATCCTTTTTAAAAAAAAGGGTACAAACTTTATAATCTTCAAAACAAGTATGTTTTTATCTCCAGGGATGTTGTCTTCCATGAGTCTGTCTTTCCGTTTCACCTAAATTCTTTTGTCTCTTCTCCTTCCTTTCTTCCTTCCTTTCCACCCACTTATTTTGATGAACCTCCAATCAATCTTCCTTCTGCGCTGTCTGATACTTCTTCTTCCTCCTCTCCTTCTTCTCCTCCCCTTGCTTCTGATTCTTCCCCTCCTATTTCTGGTCCATCTTGCCTTATCCCATCTAATGCTTCAACTCTACCTGCAGTAAGAAAATCTACTAGATCTCATAATCTTCCTTCTCATCTTCAAAACTATGTGGTTAGCATTCCTCCTTCTGTTTCTTGCTCCTCTACTATCTCTACTTCTGCTGCCCCTCTAGCAGCAGTTGAGCCTCACTCTTATGCTCAGGCTACTGCCAGTCTAGCATGGCAGGATGCTATGAGGAAGGAGTTTGCGGCATTGGAAGCTAATAAGACTTGGGACATTGTTGAAATTCCTAAAGGGAAGAAACCAATTGGTTCTAAATGGGTATATAAAATTAAATGTAGAGATGATGGGAGTGTGAGCAAGGTTAGTCATAAGGGGTGATACCCAGGTAGATGGTATTGAATTTTGTGAGACATTTTCTCCTGTAGTTAAAATGTGTACTATACGATGCCTTATAGCTTATGCAGTCAAACAAAAATGGTCCCTATTTCAATTAGATTTTAATAATGCATTTTTACATGGTGACTTAGATGAATATGTGTACATGAAGCTTCCTCAAGGATTGTCTGTTACCTCACTTCTTCTGCTTCTGTTCCCCATTTGGTGTGTAAATTGAATAAATCTTTGTATGGTTTGTGGCAGGCTTCTAGACAATGGTATGCGAAATTGTCCCAAGCCCTTTGTTCTAGAGGCTATAGCCATTCTTTGAATGATTATTCCTTGTTTGTCAAGAAATCAGCCCAATCCACTGTGTTTCTTGCTGTGTATGTCGATGACATCATACTAACTGGGGATGATCTGGTTGAGATTGTTGCATTGAAAAGTTTTCTGGATGATCAGTTTAAAATTAAAGATTTGGGCCTTCTTCATTATTTCTTGGGTGTCAGACCTCCCTTTTCACTACACCCGCAAGGGCATAAAAGAGTTTTTTTCACTTAAAGGACAATCGGAATGGGATTTATTATTAAAATTCAGAGTCGCCACTTGGGAGATTAATGGTGTCCCAAGTCACCGGTTGAATCCCGAACCGAGGAAATTATGACTCCGTTAACAGTTCGCGAACCAAAAATCTGGGTAAGGAATTTTGTTAACCCGGGAGAAGGTGTTAGGCATTTTCGAGTTCCGTGGTTTTAGAACGGTCGCTCAACTGTCATATTTGGCTTATTTATTTGATTTTAATACATGTTTTAACCTATATTCTTTTAACTTTGAACCGTTTTTATTATTATTATTTTTAGAGAATTGCAACGTCGTGAAAACATGTCTCGAATCGCGTCACATAAATGCACCCGCGACTTTTGACATGTTTCGACTTCGTTGAGATTTGGATTTGGGTCACATAAATGTGCACCCATATTTAAGAAGGTAAGATTATTAAAAAAACGCGCTTAAAGTGACTAGCGTGTTATTATCTTTGGGGAAGGCCGTGAAATTCGCTAAACGACCTATACCTAAGTCTAGGTATTTCTATAAAACATCTATCGAGGGCCTCGTCATTTTGCATTTTTATTTGGCGAGGCTCATCTCATTTTTATTTAAAGTCTAGTCCTAAAGAAGCTGTGATTTTTCTATTTATTATTGTCTCTAAAAAAAAGAAAAAGAAATCCTAATTAATAACGACTATATTTGAGGTCAATGGATTCACGCTACTTAAATTGTCAGCCAACTTGGGCCTGAAGCACAGACCATTTAAATGGAACAAAATCTAGGAACACACGAGAGCAAACCAGTCTTAGGCCTGAGCCCAGGTTTACGCGGGCGTTTAATTAAAACCAAACTTGGGCCGCCTGAAATGCGTCGGAGCCCAGTCCATCCGAGATAGGCTGTTAAGTCTTGATCGCCCATTCAAAATGGATTTTAAGTATTCATGGACAACTTCAAGTTACTCGTATTTCACCATTTACAACAAAGGAAAAACATGATTCACTTATTCAGATTGTTGAAACAACTAAACCTTTCTGATTTCAACTTAAAGCTCAGATTATTTCTACTTTTCTTTTGATGAGCTATTGGATACTATTAAGGTGAAAGAAAACATATATCGAGAATGTTAAATCAAAGATCAAATGATTCAGGGTCTCATGCAAGTTTAACTGTCAGTACACATGAGAATTCAAGGAGTGGAAGTGACTTCCTATTTCAATTGCCTTCTGACTTTAATAATCAAATTAACAGGAAAAAAATTAAACTAGCTAAAACTGTAGAATAATTTCAGCTCAAATTACTACAGTTCGAGAACTCTATACTAAACATACAAACTAAGTTAGCTACAGCTAATTTCATTCCACACTCATTGTCACGACCCAAAATCCCAACCCGGTTGTGATGGCACCTCTCCTGAAGACAAGGCCAGCCGACAGATTAACAATACCTCTTTTAACAGTTACTTAACACGAATGAGTCAAACCATAGTGTACATTGCCATAAATGCGGAAGGAAATGATAAAAAAAACAGGGAACCAACCCAACTCAGCCCGAAATTGGGGTGTCACGAGTCACGAGCATCTAAAGAATCTAAACACTATTATAAGACCAGTAATATACATAATGGAATTTAGAATCAAAGGAAGAGATACGGTGCCGCGAACGATGACGGTCACCTTGCTCAGGTACGATGTCAAAATCTCCAATCAGCTCAAAACCCGCTACCAGGTGAACAATTACCTGTATCTGCACACGAGGTGCAGGGAGTAAAGTGAGTACTCCAACTCAGTGAGTAATAAAAATAAATAATGACTGTCAGTACACATGAGAATTCAAGGACTCGAAGTGACTTCCTATTTCAGCTGCCTTCTGACTTTAATAATCAAATTAACAGGAACAAAATTAAACTAGCTAAAACTAAATGATAATTTCAGCTCAAATTACTACAGTTCAAGAACTCTATACTAAACATACAAACTAAGTTAGCTACAGCTAATTTCATTCCACACTCATCAATCTAACCATTTAACAAACACGAGATCCTTAAGCTGACTGACAGTCAGTTGCAACATGTAGTTCAGATTAACCTAGGGCAATCCCAATTAACGGTCCACATTATTACAACCCAGTCTATTGCTCAAATCAATACCATCTTAATCAACTAGCAACGAGTAACAATTTAAACAACTTAAACTATATCAGTTTGCATCCAAAGTGCAGAGATCTAGTAGCAACTTTCATTTCAACTTCAACTTGGAGTTACATGAAAGCAAATCAAGGAAGTGTACCTAGAGATCGAAATATAAGTAGAACAAGAAGAAGTCAGCCACAACAATGCAAAAATAGACCAAGAGATGATCAAACAACAACAATACACAGCCCAGGAAATAGTTTGAAATCAGCCGAAAATGATAGATCAACTCGAATCAGTTCCAAACGGACCAAATGACCTTGAAAACTACCCAGGATGCACTCAGCACCTTCAGTAAATCTCAAGCTCAATCAAAACCTAGCTTAATTGGACCTAAAACCATTCGAAATCCATTCATATGTCTCTGAAACCTCAAACACCAGGCTTTGAACTAGGAAAACTTTAAATTAGACTGAAAATCCCAATGGAGCAGTAACTATTTTTTGTTTTTCTATTAGATTTTCTCTTGTTTTTGGTTTTTTGGAACTTGAATTTTAAATTCTGGATCTGAAAATTAGCAGATGCTTTTTGGGGAATGTTTTATGGCTCCCCCAAAAACTTCTGAATGAAGCAAAGAGCATGCCCTTTTATAGGCAAAGATGAGGCTCTATCAGATTTTGAACTTTACGAATCAGTCCTTCTTTTATTTATTCAGTTAGTCCTTTGTTTTCTAACTTGTGCTTCAAGTAAGTACACTTATTTTCCTGAAATTCTAATTTTACCCTTATCTAGAAGATTCTAGGAACTTCAGGTATAACCTACAGCATTTCTTTCCAGGGTTAATTACCCAAATGCCCTGAATAACCCATAAGCTTAATCATAAATTGCAGCTATAACCAAATAATACCCTAAACTCTGAATTTATCAACTACTGAAGAATAATCCCAGTTTAAACTCTTGTTAACCTACCAACTGAACCATATTAACACTACACTATGGGATCATGAATTAACTGCACCATATTATTAAACCAAATTGAAAGGAAAACTAACACAAGCTTAACTCAACAGAATTATAACCAAAAGGAAAACGAACAAAATTATTGAAAGGAAAAAAAAAACAGAATCAACGAGAATAAAAGCTAAACATGGATGCCTACGATTGAAATCAAACCAACCAATTATTAACTACATGGCCAAAGAACATCATAAATCTTAATTGAAATTCTGGAATCAAAAAAGAAAAGAAAAACTCACTGACTCGACTTCAAGATTCCGGCCAAATCTCAAAATTCAAATCCGGCCATATCCGGTGAAAATTGAGCTCTACTGACGACAAAGTCACTACGAGGAAAGCCCAGGGACTGTGTGGTATCAATTTGGGGTGAGTTGATGCAACTAGGGTTTTGGCCGGAAAGTTTCAAATTTTTATTCGAACGGTTTTAGCCACATTAGAGGGTTGAGGTTTGGGGAATTCGATAGAGGAGATGAAGGCGGTTATACAGTGTTAATTTGGGGTGGTTTGGACGGAGTTGTGTCATGGCCGAAATTTTTTGATCTGATATTCGATAGGCTGGGTTGTGATTCGAGGGAGACGGTTTTGGGGGTGTGAGCACGTGATTTTTGCCCTAAGCAAATTATTCCTAAAATCCAAACAAAATAATTTTCATTATTTTTACAATTTTTTGTTGAAATTTGTTGCATTTTGTTAATTAGTTGCATAATAATTCATATTAAAAATACAAAAATATGCATATGCATTAGGATATTTAATTTTATAATTTTAGTATTAAATCATTTCGAAACAATTTAAGAAAAAATCAAAAATAGCATTTTTAGTATTTTAATTGGAATTGCTATAAATAAATTTTAGAATTTAATTAGTTTAATAATTTAATAAAATCAGAAAATATGTAAAATATAAAAGAAAAAATAAAATACAAAATACAAAGTGAAAATACAATATAAAAAAATGTGAAGGAAATAAAAGAACAAGGAGAAAAAATTAATTTGGGCCATTTACCCCAAAAATCCAAAAAAAAAAAAAAACCAGGCCCAAAATTACTCCACCCGGTCTGCCCCTCTACATGACCAAACGACCCCGTTTTTGAATAGATAAATCTGTGCCGTTCACTTGTTGATCCAACGGTTATATGGACATCTCTTATTAAAAGTAAATGACGTCATATAAGGGGTTGGAGAATCTGAGCCATTGATATATTTCAATCCAACAGTCAGAGGCAAACGTTACATCTTTAATGTACCAAAAATCAATTAACCCTAAAAACATTTTTACTTCTCTTCTTTTTCTCTAAGTCAGCTGCCACCAAACCCCCTCACAGACCCCGCCGGAACCCTACCGTTGGGAAACGGTAGTTACGCCAACCAGTCCACAAAATACACTCCAAAACCGCCTTTAGCCCCTGATTCTACCCCTCAGCTTCTTTTCCGTCGAATCCCTTCCCTACTGTTCGAATATTCAAAAGTGTGTTGTCGGAACCCTAACTCCGGCGAACACCACTTCGTCCAAACCAAACCAAAATCACACCAAACCATCTCCTGACTATCCTCAACCCATTTTTGAAAATCTTGAGTCCAAAAGTCAATTGGATTGGTTCAAACGTAAAAATTGAAGTCTGCCGGTGATCAAAATTCAAGAAAAACTGATGCCAAGACCCTGGATGCTGGGAGAACGTGATAACTAAAAAAAGAGAGAATAAACTGTCCGAATAACAAAAACAAAAGCTAAGTTTTTTCTTTCTTTCCTTTCTGTTTCTTTTGGTTCTTTGCATGTTTGTTTTTCTCTGCATGATTAGTTCTTTACTGATTAGGGTTTATCTTTTTAAATGTTGATATATTTTAGTTTTAGGGTTTAATAAATAGATTTTGATTTGATGTCAAAATTAGTATAATTAGATTTTCAGAATGATTTCATTTGTTTGTTTCATATGTTTCTGAAATTGGTCGATTTTGCTAATTGTTAGAGTTTATTTTTGATATTAGTTAATTCTGATGTTTGTTAGTATTAATTAGTTTGAATATCGTTAGTATTAATTAGTTTGAATATTTTGGGATTAATTAGTAGATTGGTTATAGTTGTTTGAATTTCGATTAATAATTAGTTAATGATTGGATTAATTCTAATAATTAGGGTTATAATAGTCTGATAGTTTTAAAAATTCAGGGTTAAAGGGGTAAAAGGGTAGTAGGGTAACTGGTAAATTCAATTAAGGTCTAGGGGTCTTTTGGGTACATAAAAAGGGTTAAGGGTAATAAACCTAAAGAAGTGGGGGTAGTTTGGGTATATGAAAAGGGCAATAGGGTAGATCTTTAAGTGAAGTGGGGGCAAATAGGGAATTACATAAGGTTAGAAGATTCTAAATGGGGTAACTAGCATAATTCTTAATAAATTAGGGGTAGTCAATTGAATAACTAATAAAAGAATAAGGTTCCAACTTAAATAAAGAGGGATTAAATAAATTCTGAAATATGAATTTCCTTCCATTTTTAAATCTATAAATAGGCATTAATGGGCATCATTTGACAAGTTTTGGCAATCTGAAAATATCCCTCAAATAGTATACCATTTCTCCTTTCCAATTTCGAAATTCATCTCTTCAAAAATACAAAAACATTAGAAATTATCAGAAAACCCTTAGAATATCACTGTTTCATTGATTCTAATTCAATTTGAGAATTATAACTCGATTCTGTTTGGTTTTGGTGATCGAAGAGCTGTGAATTCATTTTGAACTGGTTAATAAATTGTTCTGCTGGTTTATATCATTGATGTTGGCTTAAATCTGGTGTTGAGAAGCTGTGATTGAATTGTGGTTTTGACTCCTGTTGCTGTGGTTAACCTAGAGATCTAATTCTCTTCCTTCTTACATTTTCTTCTACTCAGGTACACGCTTGTACTCACTGATGTAGTTTCAAGTCTGAGCAATGGAATAGAATGCTCATTTGCTGTTTCAAGCTTATTTAATAATATATATGCGTACTGATTTGATCTATATAGAATCTAGCTAGGATAATTTGTATTCATTAGGAATAATCAAGTTGTAATTGGAATATAATTCTACGGACTGTTTACTACTATATTTGGATTATAATTGTGCTGTATATGTAATAATGTTGTAATAGAACTTAGAATCTATGGTATTCGTAAGATAATTGTTAGATCTAGGATAGTTCCGAAAAATTAGCATGCAGTGAAGAACCGAAAAAAATTATGTTGTTTAATCTCATGTTATAGGTATAATTTTGATTATTAGAAATTAACAAGTATAAATGAATATTTCATATACTCAACCTGTCTAGCATGTATTAACATTTCAGTAGCTCAGTTATGCATTTCGAGTGTATTAGAATTTTCAATTGATAATAATAATTAAAATCTGTTTAAAAACAATAAGTTTAGTATTAATAGAATCATTTTAGATTTTAATAGTTCGAATTATGCTTCATTATTTTCTGCTGAACGTGCTTATAAGTAAAAAAAAAACAGTGTTAAAATTAAGCAAATTATAGATTCAATAGTTCCAGGGATTCGATCCTTGTCCTTTGCTTTGGAAAATTAGTTGTATGGTTCACTGCTTGGGCCAGTCGAGGAGCCCAAAAAGGCAACAGAGTTAATAAATTATTTTGGGCCAGCCATTCAAGGCCCAAAGTTGCCAAAAAAAAAAATCAATCAAGTTCCTAAGCCTATTAATACAATAAGTGAATAATTAAGGAATTTGAATTCATATTGTGAGCACGTGATTTTTACCCTATATATGAGTTTATTCCCAAAAAATTCAAACAAAAGATTTTTCTTTATTTTTTGCAATTTCTGTGAGTTTTGTGTTAATTGTTTGCTTGTTATTCGTGCATGTTAAGTCATAAAAATACAAAATATGCATTTAGGATTTTATTTCATTCTTAGCAATTTGTTTTAGAACAAAATTAAAGAAAATGACAAAAATGGTCTTTGCATTTATTTTT
>MU701825.1:76617-109062 GCA_026770625.1 Nicotiana glauca | reverse complement strand
GCTGGGCTTAATGGAAATATGCGAAGTAGGTATCCTTTGTCGCCAAGACCGGTCACACTTCACAGATTTTTAGATTTGTTGAGTATCAGTTGGGATGTCCAAGACCCGCATTTAAAGTTTTTATGACATTGCCTGGAACCTTGCACCATTTTCCAAAGTATCTTCTTTATGTTCTTGTTAGCTGCCTCGACGATGTGTAATCTTAAACAGTTGACACACTTCCTTCATCAGATGACTGTTGATATTAGAACCATTGTTTGTGATGATCACCGTTGGGATTCCAAATCGACAAATGATATTTGAATGAACAAAATCAACCACTTCCTTCTTGGTCACGGGTTTGAAAATTTTAGCTTCCACCCATTTGGTGAAATAATCGATGGCTTCCAGAATAAGCTTGTGCCCATTGGATGCTGCTGGCTCAATTGGTCCGATGACATCCATCCCCAAGCAACAAAAGGCCACGATGTGGACATTGTGTGCAACTCAGATGGTGGAGAATGAATCAAGTCTCTGTGTACTTGGCATTGAGGACACTTGTGCTCAAAACTGATGCAATCTCGCTCCATGGTGAGCCAATAATAACCTTCTCAGAGAATCTTCTTTGCCAGAACATACCCCGCTCATATGTGGCTCGCAAACTCTGGAATGTACCTCGGTCATTATAGTCATGGATTGTTTAGCATCAATGCACCTAAACAGCTCGAGATTGGAGTTCTCTTGTAGAAAATCCCTCCGCTCAAGAAAATCTACTAGCCAAATGTCGAATTGTTATCTTCAGATCACCTGTGGTTTGTATTAGATATATCCCCATTCTAATGTACTCCTTGATGTCATGGAACCATGTTCACCATCAAGTTCTTCCTCAACCACATTACAATAGGCATGTTGATCAATAACTTTAATATGCAGAGGGTCGACATAAGCTTTGTCTGGAGGGTGCAACATCGACGCCAAGGTAGCCAAAAGCATCGGCAAACTCATTATGGATCCTTGGAATATGCCTGAACTCTACTGATCGAAACCGTTAATAAAGATCATACAAACATTGTCGATACGGTATGAGCTTTAAATCCTGTATTTACCATTCTCCTTGAATTTGGTGCACCAGAATGTCCGAGTCTCCCAAGACCAAGACTTCCTGGACACCCATGTCTACAGCTAACCTAAAATCTAAAATGCATGCCTTGTTCTCGGCGATGTTGTTGATACAATAGAAATGAAGCTGAGAAGTAATAGGGTAGTGATGCCCTGTTTCAGAAATAAGCACGACCCCTATCCCGACACCTTTCATGTTTGCAGCTCCATCAAAGAAAAGTTTGCAACCTGGTTTTTCAACCTGCTCCTCCTCGTCAATATGCATCACCTCTTCATCGGAAAAACAAGTTCTCAATGTCTCATACTCTTTATTGACCGGGTTCTCGGCCAAATGATCAGCCAATGCTTGGGCTTTTATCATTGTCCGAGTCACATAGATAATGTCAAACTCTGTGAGAAAGATTTGCCATTTTGCTAGCCTTCCTGTGAGCATGGGCTTTTGAAAGGTGTACTTTAAAGGATCCAGGCAAGAAATGAGGTAAGTAGTGTCAGATGACAAATAATGCTTCAACTTCTGTTCTACCCAAGTTAGGGCGCAACATGCCCTTTCAAGGTGAGTGTACTTAACCTCATAGGATGTGAACTTCTTGCTAAGATAATAGATGGCTTCCTCCTTCCTACCAGTGATGTCATGTTGACCCAATACACAACCAAACGAATTGTCCAAAACTATCAAATAAAGAATTAAAGGCCTCCCAGTTTCCAGCGGGACCAACACAAGTAGGTTTGACAAGTACCCTTTGATCTTATGGTATGCCTCCTGGAACTCATCAGTCCATTTGACCGTAGCATCCTTCTTCAGCAACTTAAAGATGGGTTCACAAGTTGTCATGAGCTGAGCAATAAACCTCCTGATGTAGTTCAAACGCCCGAGCAAACTCATCACCCCAGTCTTGTTCCTTGAAGGTGGAAATTCATGGATAGGTTTGATCTTTGACGGGTCCAATTCATTGCCTCGATGGTTGACTATGGATCCCAATAGATTTTAGGATGGAACACCAAATACGCACATGGCGTGATTAAGCTTAAGATTGTATTTGCAAAGCCTTTGGAAAAACTTCCTCAAATCTCTGACATGGTCAGCCTGTTGCTTTTACTTTACGATTACATCATCCATATAAATCTCAATTTCCTTATGTATCATGTCATGGAACATAGTAGTCATTGCCCTCATATAGGTTGCCCCAGCATGTTTCAAACCAAATGGCATTACCTGGTAGTAATAAGTCCCACATTGTGTGATAAATGCTCTCTTTTATGTATCCTCCACATCCATCAAAATCTGGTGATATCCCGCATAGCAATCCACATAAGAACCGATCTCATGTTTATAAAAATTGGCAACCACAATGTGGATATTTGGAAATGGAAAATTATCCTTTGGACTTGTTTCATTGAGATCACGGTAATCAACGCACATTGGTCTTGTCGTCCCTCTTTGGCACTAGCACAATATTAGCTAACCAAGTGAGATATCGTATGACCCGAATGACCTTTGCGTCCAACTGTTTGGTAATTTCAGCCTTAATCTTCACGCTCATGTCGGTTTTGAACTTTCTCAACTTCTTCTTAACGAGAGGGAATTACGGGTAAGTGGGAAATTTGTGAACCACCAAGTCGGTACTCAAACCCAACATGTCATCATATGACCATGCAAAAACATCTTTATATTCAAGAAGTGCTTCGACTATTTCTTCCCTGATTTGTGGCTCCAAGTGCACATTTATCTTTGTTTCCCTGATATTATCTGGATGCCCTAAATTAATTGCCTCAGTTTCATTCAAATTAGGCATGGGTTTCTCTTCAAAGTTACTTATCTCTTTACTAATATCTTTAAATGCTTCATCTTCATCATATTCTATTTCATCATCATACTCTATTTCTTGGATTATTATTTCATAATTAGATTAGGTTTTAAGACTCAGATGAAGATTCCTCATGCATGTCATGTCATTGAAACCAGCATAAAAAGAACTGTATAAAGAAAGAAAAGAAAATAACACTATCAGGAGTAAATAGAAAAGGGAAATTGCATTTCGTTAAAAATAAAGGATAACAGGGTTTGTATATCAAAACAGACAAAAATGAAAAATCTGAATTACAACCACCACATTTATCTTTGTTTCCCTGATATTATCTGGATGCCCTAAATTAATTGCCTCAGTTTCATTCAAATTAGGCATGGGTTTCTCTTCAAAGTTACTTATCTCTTTACTAATATCTTTAAATGCTTCATCTTCATCATATTCTATTTCATCATCATACTCTATTTCTTGGATTATTATTTCATAATTAGATTAGGTTTTAAGACTCAGATGAAGATTCCTCATGCATGTCATGTCATTGAAACCAGCATAAAAAGAACTGTATAAAGAAAGAAAAGAAAATAACACTATCAGGAGTAAATAGAAAAGGGAAATTGCATTTCGTTAAAAATAAAGGATAACAGGGTTTGTATATCAAAACAGACAAAAATGAAAAATCTGAATTACAACCACCACATTTATCTTTGTTTCCCTGATATTATCTGGATGCCCTAAATTAATTGCCTCAGTTTCATTCAAATTAGGCATGGGTTTCTCTTCAAAGTTACTTATCTCTTTACTAATATCTTTAAATGCTTCATCTTCATCATATTCTATTTCATCATCATACTCTATTTCTTGGATTATTATTTCATAATTAGATTAGGTTTTAAGACTCAGATGAAGATTCCTCATGCATGTCATGTCATTGAAACCAGCATAAAAAGAACTGTATAAAGAAAGAAAAGAAAATAACACTATCAGGAGTAAATAGAAAAGGGAAATTGCATTTCGTTAAAAATAAAGGATAACAGGGTTTGTATATCAAAACAGACAAAAATGAAAAATCTGAATTACAACCACCACATTTATCTTTGTTTCCCTGATATTATCTGGATGCCCTAAATTAATTGCCTCAGTTTCATTCAAATTAGGCATGGGTTTCTCTTCAAAGTTACTTATCTCTTTACTAATATCTTTAAATGCTTCATCTTCATCATATTCTATTTCATCATCATACTCTATTTCTTGGATTATTATTTCATAATTAGATTAGGTTTTAAGACTCAGATGAAGATTCCTCATGCATGTCATGTCATTGAAACCAGCATAAAAAGAACTGTATAAAGAAAGAAAAGAAAATAACACTATCAGGAGTAAATAGAAAAGGGAAATTGCATTTCGTTAAAAATAAAGGATAACAGGGTTTGTATATCAAAACAGACAAAAATGAAAAATCTGAATTACAACCCCCAAATAATCAGATAAATTGAAAGAAATTCAAAGTAAATTACCGAAACTCCATCTGGGTAGGAAGAGGAGTAGCCTTCTAATTGTTAAGCTTTACATTCGGCCCGATGAACAACACGTCTGCTTTGCCAGAACCTTCTCCAACTTCTACCATGTTCACATCATCAAAAAACCTCTGGAGCCTTTCAATTAACTCGTCATCAATGTCAATCACAGAACTTGGAACTGTGGTCACTGGCTGTTTTCTGGCACCGGCCTTGACAAAAAGACCTGGAGAGACATGGGATAGGCTTCGAAAGTTCCCACGCCTTTCGCTTAAACATTTTAGCCCTTTTCACATCTTCCACTGTAGGTTTTAATCCATGACCGAATGTACCCAAATTTTTAGGGAGGGACACTGGCTATATGATACCTGCATAGATAAACCTAGACCTTTACCTGTCACAAAGACATTTTTCAACATTTTAGAGGCCACCATGACAGATGCAGGGGCTATCTTTGGCGTTGGAACACATTTCCCTTATGGAACCTTCTTGACTGGCACTGTATCAAAAACTTGGTAGACCCAAGGCCCTTTGTCATCTTCAGCCTCAATAAACGGGATGGAGGCATCACTATGAGCACACAAATTCTCATATCCATGCACGACGATCTCCTGTCTATCCCATTCAAACTTGAACATCTGGTGCAAAGTGGACGAGACTACTTTGGCGGCATGTATCCAAGGCCGACCTAGCAGAAAATTATAAGAGATGGCTACGTCGGAACTCCGTGGTGAATTACATCAGTCTTATTGTCAATTTGAGCACTACATCACCAGCCGAGTCTTTTTCTCCACCGTTAAAACCTCGGAAGCATATGTTATTCTTGTGAATCCTCTCATTATCAACTTTCAATTTGCCCATAGTGGAAAGAGGGCAGATGTTTGCACTAGAACCATTGTCAACTAACACCCTGGTGACCACAGAATCTTCATATTTTACCGCAAGATAGAGAGCTCTGTTGTGATTAGTACCTTCCACATGCAACTAATCGTCAGAGAAGGTGACCTTGTTCCCCTTAAATATTTTGTTGGCAATCTTCTCCATATGGTTCACTGAAATTTTGTTGAGGACATGAGCTTTGTTCAGAATTTTCATCAGGGCCCGACGATGCTCATCTGAATGAATCAACAATGACAGCAATGAAATTTGAGCGATCATCTTTCTCATCTGCTCCATGATTGAGTAATCTTGTACCTTCATTTTTCTCAAAAATTCCTCCGCTTCTTCCTCAGTGACTGCTTTCTTTACTAGAACTAGATTATCTTTGGATGTTTTAGCTTTCCTTAACTCTCCCGGGGCAAAGCATCTCCCCGAACGAGTTAATCCTTGTACCTCATTGACTTCCTCTTTCACTTTATTTCCCATGTAGGTCACTATCACCCGTTCGTAGCTCTATGGGATAGCCTTGGTATTGACTAACGTCAACTGGGTTACAAGCTTGATGATGAAAGGGTCCGTACGGGCACCCTCTACAATTACAATAGACTTATTTGCCAACCCTGGCACAACCACTTTTGACTTATCTTGCTTTGCTACAGCATCATTTGGGGATCTTTTCTTTACTACCACCGATGGCTCACCATTTGTCATGCTCAACTTGTTCACTGATCCTCCGACCATTAGTTTTTTGATTGGCTTGACCTCATTGGACCGAATCATCATGACGGACTGTGAAGGCTTCTTGGGCTCCCCCCTATGTACTATCCCGATCATGTTCATTCCCTCATGGGTTAGCAATGGGTTCTGGTTGATGTTGGGTGCCTCTAGGGTTTGGACTTCAATCCAGTTTGTGTCAATGAGCTCCTGGGATGGAATTTTTCAAGTTCCAGCACTTCTCCGTATCATGCCCCGGAGTTCCAGAACAATATTCACAGCTCACAGAGTAATCAAGATTATTTGCAGGAGGATTGGGCAATTTCGATTCAATTGGCCTCAGCATATCCAAGTGCCTTAATCTATGGAATAAACTGGTATAAGATTCCCCCAATGCGGTGAAAGTTTTCTTCCGCTACAAACTCTCATTTTTGAACGCTAGATAGGGTCGAAAACCTGGGCCGCTAGGGTTTCGGTTGGTTCGTAGTGGTAGGTAAGCATTTTTTGGAGCTGGGTAGATGTTTTGTAGGCCTGGGGCACGCCATTATGAGTAGGCAGGAGGTTGAGTATATGTCTGGGCATGGTGGACAGAAATATGAGGGTTTGGTGATGGGAAGAGATGCTGGGATAGATTATATAGGTTTTGGGTGTAGGTTTGGTAATGGGGTCGAGGTTGTGTATAGTGGTGTGATGGGCCCCTGTGTCCAAACCGTGATCCTGAATCAATGTTGCCACATCTTCTTTCTTCTTCTTTCCGATCACTCCTCCGGTACCATTTTGAATGGCTTGGGTAGTTGCTTTAATGGCTGAGCAACTCATGATTTTGCTTGATTTAAGACCTTCTTCCACCATTCCACCCATCTTTACTACCTCATTGAAAGACTTGCCTATGGCCGATATCAGATGGCCAAAATAAGTAGGCTTCACAGCTTGTAGAAAGTATTCCACCATTTCGTCCTCCTCCATTAGAAGGTTAATCCTTGTTGCGTGTTCTCTCCAGCGAAAACCGTATTGCCTGAAGCTTTCACTAGGCTTCTTCTCAATCTTAGTTAAAGACAATCGATCCGGAATAATCTCGATGTTCTATTGGAAATGACGGGCAAAAGCTTGGACCAAATCATCCCAAGTATACCACCTGTTGTGATCCTGCCGAGTGTACCACTCCAACGCCACACAAAACAGACTATGGCTAAAATATGCCATTAACAGCTCATTTTTTCCACCTGCACCTCTCATCTTGCTACAGAATCCTCTCAAACGGGCCACTGGGTCTCCGTGCCCATTATACAAATCAAAATTCGGCAACTTGAATCCCACAGGCAACTGAACATCAGAAAATAAACACAAATCATTGTAGGCTACGCTCACCTGGCCTTCCAATCCCTGCATGTTTCTGAATAATTCTTCCAAGCTTCTTACCTTCTTGAAATCTCCCCCTACTCTGGTTTTTTTTGTGGTTTCTCAAGTCTCGACTGGGAAGTTGAAACGAGGGGTGCAGGTATAATGGTCTAGGGCCTTGACAGTAGGCTCCAAGGGGTAGCATTGGTTATCTTGGGTATGGAATAAGGGCTCACTTGAGGATCTATGGATTTTAGCGGATGGGGTGCCACAAAAATAGGGGTGACTGGTGGAGGGCGTATAGGATTGGTTTAGTTGGTGGTGCTTGTATGGTTTGGGAAGTGGTGCCTTGATAGTAGTGGAAATGGCGGAAACCTGGAGATGAATCAGCAGTGGAAGGTTCTTGGGATTGAGCCAGTGGCGGTACGAAAGCAGGGTTGGCAGGGTATGATGGTGGTGGATTCCCCTTCATCCACGCCTGGTACATCTCTGCCATTTGGTGTTTGAACTTATACAACTCCTCTTTTAGATTAACATCAGACTCTTCTCCCTCCTTTGACAGATCAATAACACTTGCATCCAATTCTTGGCCAGCTATGTTCAACTTGTCTTTGGACCTGGTGTTGTATGGGTGAGTTGTCGGAATGCCAAACAAACTAACCATCTTCCTGGACTTGATGACAACAAGCAAACTCGTTAGCAATTAGAGCTTAACAGATAGGCAACCACACATTGGGTATGCAATGCACCTAAGCAATTAACCATTTCTATTATGCATTTGAATGACTGCTTCCGTCATTCCAGCTTTCACTAAGTTCCATTTTGTAATTTCTCTCTTTTTTTTCCATTCTTGCTTTTCTTTGTTTGATTCTTGTTTTTATTCTCTCATTTATCCTCTCTTTTTTGCCATTATTTCTTTCCCACAGTTTTTCTTTTTTTTTTCTTTTTTTTCATGGCTATGACCAAATCCTATGGGGATTGCCTACGTATCATGATGCTGCATGAATCAAACCAAGCATAATTCTAGGGGTAAGTGTAAAATAAAAGAAAGATACATTTTTTGGGTTTTCAGTTTTTCATAAAATAAAATAAAATAAAAGCAAACATCTTGCTTACAATGAATTCTCCTACATAATTAATTAGAAAAAAATTACAAACTCAAAAGGTGGACTAACCGACTCCAAAAAAAGGAAAATACAGACTCGAAGATGGACCAACAAACTCCAAAGAAAAACAAAAATACAGAATCGAATAAAAATCATAAATACATAAGTGCCTCAATTACTCCTGGGGCCCGCGGGACATCAGCCGGTCTCGCCGCAGGCCTATGTGCCATATCTTTTTGAAGGCGAAATAGGTCATCCATGATCTGTCGGACAAAAATCATAACGGAGGCGAAGAGCATGGACCTGGTCATGTCCTCACACTCTTTGCACTTTATCACAATGTAGTCCGCAAGGCTCCTAACCTTTTCGTTGATAATACCCTTCTGTTGAAGCAACCGTCCAATCTGCCTAGATCTGGTCCCGAAATCTTGCTCAGCTGTATGACTTTGTTCTTGAAGCTGCTGCAGGTCCCTTTCTAGCTGCGACATCATTGCATAGTAGTGCTCTCATTCTGCTTTGAATCTCTCTGTGTCACGACCCCAACCCCGATCGTGATGGCACCCAACACACTGCTAGGCAAGCCCAACCAATTTAATAAACTTAACCATTTTATACAGTTCATGAATTAATTAACACAAATAAATTATTAAGTCATAATATTGAAATCCTGAAATAGAGTTAAACATGCGGAAATCCCAAATATAAAATAACTACATAGCCCGAAGAATCTGGTGTCACAAGTCTGAGCCTCTAATACAAGAGTATCAACCTACTACATATCGTTCTCTAGAAATGCAGAAATAAAGGAAATAAGATAGAAGGAAGATTAGGACTACGAACGTCAAATGCAGCTACTTTGATACTCCTGGATAATCCGCTAGGCAAAGAAAACCTCACACAGCCTCAGGTGTACCTATATCTGCATGTAAGGTGCAGGGAGTAATGTGAGTACTCCAACCCATGAGTAATAAACATAAATAAAGGCTGAGAATAAGAAATCCTGAGAAGGCACAAAGTAATTCTAAAAATACAGTAACTTAAGCAAAGTTGTATAAAACCAGTAAATCAGTGAAAACAATTATGCAAATACCACAATAGATAAATAGGTAAACGACAATCAAATATGCAATGCAACACATAGACCAGTACTCTCCAGCACCCGATGCAGCGTGCAACCCGCTCCATTTATTTATCGTCGACGGCACTCACTGGGGGTGTGCGGACTCCGGGAGGGGCCCCTTATGGCCCAAGCGCAATAATAAGCCATCTCGTGGCATGAACTAGGCCCTAGGCCTCATATCAATATCAATACAATACCTCTACGCTGCGCAGCCCGATCCCATACTCAGTCCAAGATCACATAAGCCCCTCGGGCAAAATAACATAGAAATATTCAGCCCAAACTTCATTAAAAATATAAATTAAGTTTCAAGTTTGAGAAAAGTTGGCTGAGTTTGCAAAATAGTATTAAATACTAGGATTGAGTTCACTAATCTGTAAAAATGGTAAGAAACCAGTAATAGAAATCCCTAAAGGATTCAATCAATTGGCACGAAGCCCAAATATAGCTATCAGTTCAAATTATAATGATAATAAGTGAATTTCAGTCAAATATGCAGTATATTTATCTACCGGGATGGACCAAGTCACAATCCCCAATGGTGATCTACCCCACGCTCGCTACCCAGCGTACAAGTCACCCCAATATAGCACTACGATGTGCAAATTTGGGGTTTCAAACCCTCAGGATATCATTACATCTATTACACACATCTAGCCAGCCAAAATCCTAGCACGCTATGCCCTTGCCTCTCAAATTGACCTCCTCGCGCATCGAATCTTATCAAAACCACAACGAATACATCACAATATGCCAATGGAACAACACCCAATCGAAAACAACCGAAAAATAGCAAAAATCTCGAAATTAGCAAAAATCGAGCCCCGGGTCCACTTCTCGAAACTCAGAAATTTTTACACCAATGGGTTCTTTATCTCGCCACGAGTCTATACATATAAAGAACACCAAAATCGGAGTCCAAATGACCCCTCAAATCCCAATTTGAAAATTTAAAACTCAAGCTCTAGTTCTTCCCCTTTTTGCAAAGTTTCCATGGATTTCAAGGTCAATTTCATAATAAAATCATGTTTTTAGTTCATAGGGCTTACCTCCAATCAATCCCAGTCGAAATCCTCTTCAATTCCCGTCCAAAATCTCTCAAGGATGCTCAACAATGGTGAAAATAAGGCTTAGCTCGCGGATGAAATATTTATTAAAACCCTTATGTCCAGTGATAATTTCCTCTATGCGAACGCGAGGCCCTTCTCGCATTCGCGATGCACAAAAATAGGTTATGACAAAAATAACCTTCGTGAACGCGGTAACCCTCACGCGAACGCGAAGCTCTGGACCCCTAACCTACGCGAACGTGACTACCTTCATGCGAATGCAAAGTGCAACTGCCCTGGGACCTAATTCGTTATACGCGAACGCGAAGCATAGACCTCTTTATCCTTCGCAAACGCGTGATGCCTTATGCGAACGTAAAGGTAAAATTCCTGGCCTCCCACATTCCTCCTACACGATCGCGACCAGCCCCTCGCTAACGCGAAGGCCAATTCTTCTGTAACAGCTGATGAACAATTTTTGCAACACTTCAACTTGGAAAATGATCCGATTGACCATCCGAAACTCACCCGAGGCCCTCGTGACCTCAACCAAAAGAACCAACACACCCTATAACATCATCCAAACTTGTTCAAATAATTAAAACACCTAAAACAACAACAAAACTATCAAATTACATCGGATTCAAGCCTATCTTCTTGTAAAACATCCGAAACACGCATTCGATCCAAAACCCACCCAAAACACCTCCGAATGACCTGAAATTTTGCACACACATCCCAAATCACCTAACAAAGCTACTGCCACTCTCAGAATTTCAGTCTGACCCTCGGATCAAAATCTCACCTATCAACCGGAATTCGCCAAATTACTAACTTCGCCAATTCAAGCCAATTCTACACTAGACCTCCCAAAATCACTTCCGATCACACTCCTAAATCACAAATCATCCCCTAAAGCTAATTGAATCATCAAAAATCATATCCGAGCCCTCTAACGCATAAGTCAACGTCCGGTTGACTTTTCCAAAACAAACCTTCCTCAAAGAGACTAAGTGTCTCATTTCCTTCTAAAACCAATCCAAATCAACTCGTTCACACAAGACTCTTATAATAAAGCATAAATAAGCAGAAAATGGGGGAAATGGGGCGGTAAATCACGTGACGACGGGTCGGGTCGTCACATCCTCCCCCACTTAAACAAACGCTCATCCTTGAGCGATTCAAGAAGCATACCTGAAGCATCAAATCGGTGAGGATATCTGCTCTGCATCTCCCGCTCGGTCTCCCAGGTAGTGTCCTCCACGGGCCGACCTCTCCACTGCACCTTCATCGAAGCAACATCCTTTGACCTCAACTTTTGAACCTGACGATCCAAAATGGCTGCTGGCTCTACCTCATAAGTCAAATCACCCTCCAGCTGAACTGTACTGAAATCCAGGACATAGGACGGGTCTCAAACATACTTTTGGAGCATAGAAACATGAAAAACTAGATGCACGCTCGACAAGCTGGGTGGCAAGGCAAGCTCATAAGCCACCTCCCCAATCCTCCTAAGTACCTTAAAAGGCCCAATGAACTGCGGACTAAATTTCCCTTTCTTTCTGAATCTCATAACACCCTTTGTGGGTGAAACCATCAGCAAGACCTTCTCACCAATCATATAGGATACATCTCGGACCTTCCTGTCTGCATAACTCTTCTACCTCGACTGCGCTATACGGAGTCTCTCCTGTATCACCTTCACCTTCTCCAATGCATCCTAAACCAAATTTGTCCCCAATAATATAGCCTCCCCAGGCTCGAAACAACCAACTGGAGATCTACATCGGCTCCCATACAAGGCCTCATACGGTGCCATCTGAATGCTGGACTGATAGCTATTGTTATAGGAAAACTCTGCAAGCGGTAGAAACGGATCCCATGACCCTCCAAAATCAATAGCACAGACACGTAGCATATCCTCCAATATCTGAATGGTGCACTCAGACTGTCCGTCCGTTTGAGGGTGAAAGGCTATGCTCAACTGCACCTGGGTACCGAACTCTCGCTGAACCGTCTGCCAAAACTGAGAGGTGAACTGAGTGCCCCGATTTGATATGATGGAAACTGGGACACCATGCAATAGAACAATCTCCCGAATATAAATCTCTATCAACCGCTCTAAAGAATAAGTAGTACAAATCGGAATGAAGTGCGCGAACTTAGTAGCCTGTCTGCAATCACCCAAATAGTATCAAATTTCTTCAAAGTCTGTGGGAGTTCGATAACCAAATCCATAGTGATCCTTTCCCACTTCCACTTAGGAATAACCATCTGCTTGTGCATGCCACCCGGTCTTTGATGCTCATATTTCACCTACTGACAATTAAGACACCGGGCTACATACTCCACAATATCTCTTTTCATCCTCCGCCACCAATAGTGCTATCTAAGATCCTGATACATCTTTGAGGCACCCGGATGAATGGAATACCGCGAGCTATGGACCTCCTCCAATATCAACGCCCGAAGCCCATCCACATTGGGCATGCAAATCCGGCCCTGCATCCTCAACACACCATCATCCCCAACGGTCACATCCCTGGCATCATCATGTTGAACCCTATCCTTAAGGACAAACAAATATGGATCCTCATACTGACACTCTCTGATGCGGTCATACAAGGAAGACCGAGAAACCACACAAGCCAACACCCGACTGGGCTCTGAAACCAACTTGTCATGACCCCAACCCCAGTCGTGATGACGCCTGATACACTGCTAGGCAAGCCCGACCAATTTAATAACCTTAACCATTTTATACAGTCCATGAATTAATTAACACATATAAATTATTAAGTCATAATACTAAAATCCTGAAATAGAGTTAAACATGCAGAAATCCCAAATATAAAATAACTACACAGCCCGAAGATTCCAGTGTCACAAGTCTGAGCCTCTAATACAGGAGTATCAACCTACTACATATACTTCTCTATAAATGCGAAAATAAAGCAAATAAGATAGAATGAAGATCAGGACTGCGGATCTCAAATGCAACTACCTTGTTACTCCCGGATAAGCTGCTAGGCAGAGAAATCCTCACACAGCCTCAGGTGTACCTAAGTCTGCACGCAAGGTGCAGGGAGTAATGTGAGTACTCCAACACAGTGAGTAATAAACATAAATAAAGGCTGAGAATAAGAAATCGTGAGTAGGCACAAAGTAATTCTAAAAATACAGCAACTTAATCCAAGTAGTATAAAACAAGTAAATCAGTGAAAACAATTATGGAAATACTAAAACAGATAAATAAGTAAACGATAATTGAATATGCAATGCAACACATAGATCGGTAATGTCCAGTACCCGCTGTGGCGTGCAGCCCGCTCCAATTATTTATCGTCGACGGTGCTCACAAGGAGGTGTGTGGACTCAGGGAGGGTCCCCTTACGGCCCAAGCGCAATAATAAGCCATATTGTGGCATCAACTAGGCCATCAGCCTCATATCAATATCAATACAGTACCGCTGCGGTGCGCAGCCCGATCCCATACTCAATCCAAGATCACATAAGCCCCTCGGGCAAAATAACATAGAAATATTCAACCCAAACTTCATTAAAATTTTTAATTAAGTTTCAAGTTAGAGAAAAGGTGGCTGAGTTCGCAAAACAGTATTAAATACAAGGACTGAGTTCAATAATCTGTAAAAATGGTAAGAACCAGTAATAGAAATCCCTGAAGGATTCAATCAATTGGCACGAAGCCCAAATATAACTATCAGCTTAAATTATAATGATAATAAGTGAATTTCAGTCAAATACGCAATATATTTATCTACTGAGACAGACCAATTCACAATCCCCAACGGTGCTCTACCCCACGTTCGCTACCCAGTGAGCAAGTCACCTCAATATAGCATTACGATGTGAAAATCCGGGGTTTCAAACCCTCAAGACATCATTTACATATATTACTCACCTTAAGCCAGCCAAAATCCTAGCTCACTATGCCCTTGCCTCTCAAATTGACCACCTCACGCGTCGAATCTTATCAAAACCACAACAAATACGTCACAATATGCCAATAGAACAATACCCAATCGAAAACAATCGAAAAATAGCAAAAATCTCGAAATTAGCAAAACCCGAGCCTCGGGCCACTTCTTGAAACTTACAAATTCTTACACCAATGGGTTCCTTATGTCGCCACGAGTCTATACATATAAAGAACACCATAATCGGAGTCCAAATGGCCCCTCTAATCCCAATTTGAAATATTAAAACTCAAGCTCTAGTTCTGTAACGACCCAATTCCCAAACCCAGTCGTGATGGCGCCTCTCATGAAGACAAGGCCAGCCAACAGAACAACAATGCCCCTTTTTAACAGTTAATAAACATAAATGAATGAATAATACGACTTAATGGCATTAATAACTGATATTTACCACCCGACACAACCCGACCGGGGTGTCACAAGTCACGAGCATCTAAATAAAACCTGGACACAACTACAGGGCCAATAATATACAAGAAATAAATTTTAGAATCCTAAAGACAACGTCCGGTGCCGCGAACACTGGCGGTCACCTTGCTCAGCTTCAATAGCATACCTTCAATCAGCTAGTAACCCACTACTGGGTGAACAATGCCTGCAACTGCACGCGAGGTGCAGGGAGTAAAGTGAGTACTCCAACTCAGTGAGTAATAAAAGGAAATAATAACTGAGCGGCAAGAAATCACGTAAGAAAACTAGATCATGCTATATAGGACAGTAAAACCCATTGAGAAAATAGTAAAACCGTGAAAAATCCTTAAGAAAATATCTGGCTCAGTTAAAAACCTCTTTTGAAAATATCCTTTTCCAACAGTCAAGCATATGAAAGCGATATCAGATAGTGCAAGTCAGCACATAAGTCAGCCCCTCAGGCACATCACTCCACCAACAAATAACACCAGAGTATCTGGTAAACAATGTATGAAATAGCATGGATGCCAATGAAATGAGAGTGCTGAATGTCATAACACGTAGTACCAAACAGGAACCAATGCATGAATGCAATGCAATGCATATGACCGCTGCGGCGCGCATCCCGATCCATTTGGGTACCTGCGCTCACTGTGGGGGTTCAGACTCTGGAGGGGCTCCTACAGCCCAAGCGCAATATCAATATCACACCGCTGCGGCGCGCAGCCCGATCCATCCACAGTCCAGAAATGCACATATAACACTGCTGCGGTGCGCAGCCCGATCCATGCTCAGTCCAGAAATGCACATAAGCCACTAGGGCAATATTCAAATAACAGTTCTCAGTTCCTAACATTAAAATATGTAGTTTAAGTTTTAAAAACCTTAGAAGTATGACTGGACAGTTCAAAACAGTGTTTAACTCAGGACTGAAATCATTTAACATGCCAAGTATCATGGAAACAGTGATAATAATCCCTAAAGGATTCAATCAGTTGGCACGAGGCCCAATCACGACAATTAATCCATTTCTATAAGGATATAAACTAAGCTTCAATCAATTAGGTAGTTATTTCATTAAGCGGGACGGAACATGTCACAATCCCCAATGGTGCTCTACCCCAAGCCCGTTATCCGGCGTGCAAGTCACCTCAATACAGCACTATGATGTGCAAACCCGGGGTTTCAAACCCTCAGGATATCATTTACAAGTATTACTCACCTCGAACTGGTGAAATCTCTAACCCGCGACCCATTTTCCCCTCAAATCGGCCTCCACGCACGTCAAATCTAACCAAAATCAGAGCGAATACATCACAATATGCTAAATGGACAATACCCAATCGAAAACAATCGAGAAATAGCAGAAATCTCGAAATTAACAAAACCCGAGCCCCGGGCTCACTTCTCAAACAATTACAAAACTCACATTACCGGATTCCGCATCTCGCCACGAGTTCGTACATATCAAATTCACAAGAATCGGAGTCCATTTGACCACTCAAATCACAAATTCTCATTCAAAAACCCAAGCCCTAGTTCTTCACTTTTTAACAAAATTTCCATGAATTTAAATGTTGAAATCATAATTTGATGATGTTTCTAGGCCATGGGACATACCTCCAATTGATTCCTAGTCAAAACCCTCTTTAATGGCTCCTAAAAAGTTCCCAAGATGCTCAACAATGGAGGAAAATAACCCCCAAGTCGTGGATGAAATGTCATTTTAAAACCCTTCTGTGAACAGTCATTTTCGCATCTGCGATATCCAACCCGCTTCTACGACTACCGCTTCTGCTGTTTTCTATCCGCTTTTGCGATTTTCACTAACTCGCCTAGGACCGCTTCTGCGGTCCAATTTTGTTTCTGCGGTGACCGCATTTGCGGACCAACATCCACTTCTGCGGAAACTGCCTCAAGGCCTCAAACCGCACCTGCGACCTCCCTACCACATCTGCAGTCCCTTTTCCGCAGATGCGGAAATACCAGTTATCAGAACCATCAGCAATCACACAAGTCTAAAATTCACCCCGTTGGCCATCCGAAACCACCCCGAGGCCTCCGGGACCTCAACCAAAAACACAGATATGTCTTAATACATTATCCAAACTTGTTCCAATCATCAAAACACGTCAAACAACGCTAAAACCATCAAATCACATCGGATTCAAGCCTAAGTTCTTTAAAAACTTCCGAAACATGCATTCGATCAAAAACCCGACCAAACGACGTCCAAATGACCTAAAAGGTTGCACACATATCCAAAATCACCTAACGGAGCTACTGCAACTCTCAGAATTCCATTCCGACCCTCTGATAAAAATCTCACCTATCAACCGGATTTCGCCAAAATACTAACTTCGCCAATTCCAGCCTAATTCTACACCGGACCTCCAAAATCAATTCTGATCACTCTCCTAAGTCACAAATCATCCCCCGAAGCTAACTGAATCGCCGGAAATCACATCCGAGCCCTCTAACTCAATAGTCAATACTCGGTTGACTTTTCCAACTTAAGCTTTCCTTAAAGAGACTAAGTGTCTCATTTCTTATCAAAACCAATCCAAATAAATTCTAACACACCACATACAGATAACGAAACATGAAGAAGCATGAAATTCAGGAAACAGAGCAATAACACATGAGACGACAGGCCGGGTCGTCACATCCTCCCCAACTTAAACAAATGCTCATCCTCGAGAGTACCCAGAGTTGTCCTAGAAGACCTTACGAAGCATATACCCGGGGTGATCCCATGTCACCCTATCTCTTATAGGTCCGACAACACAACATAGCTAAAATTTCACGGTCCATCTAAACCATAAACCATATAACCACATTGCGCTTTCCAAAAATCATTCAGAAGATCAGAACCTCACATCTATATTCAGAATAAATTCGAACCAGCTGTAATAACCTATACCTGCAACCTCCGTGAAATCACATGATATACCACATAATCCAAGCACTCGAAACGATAACTTCTATTCACTGTAGCTACCCACAACAACCAAATACCGATAAAAAACCTCTTATTTAGCTAAAGTCTTATTCTATCACTTTCATATACTGCCAACGATAAATAAAACACGCGATAAACCGTAACCATTCCTCAGGTCACCCATACATGAAGCCACTTCCTTGTTGACTAATACCACAATAGATTTCCGGGCCAAACCTCAATATAAACCCTCTAACCAGCTGAAATCACATCTGCTCGCATTCATTAATGACTCCAACGATCACTCGAATTCAACACACCACCCAGGGGATACGACACCTCAATACAGGCCTAAGCCACAACTTGCATAATGCGCACACCATTAAGGAACAGTCTGGACATACTCAAATCATGACAAATGACTCAAACGAAAGAGTTGTACCCCAAGCTCAATAGTACCATTACAACACAAAGCTGAGACCCCGTCTCACATCATAGAAATAGAGTACCTGAATCCTCCTCGAAAGGTCATAACTTCACATGGCCTCGCCACAACGCGCGATCCTATCCAAACATTGTTACACATGAAGCACCTCAAGTGATCATGCTCAAAATAGACAGCCACACATAGATTGATGTCTGAAAGAAAGCAATCCATCACAGCCACAGTGAAGCAAGTAATATACACCATTCAATCCTGAAAGGACACAACCGATGCGCTATTCGCCGAGCAACACCCAATACAAACTTTCTTCAGAAAACAGGAAGCAAGGCATACGAAGTAACATATGGGAAAACTATTCTCAACATCACACTGTTGCGGCGTGCAACCCGATCCAGATAACATACCTGAGGCGGCATGCCACCCGATCCATACAAATATCTCACATAGGGAGATGCACATCGAGCCAAATTTGCTCATTATAACAAAATACTGAGTATTGGTCGTAAGCATACTAAGTGCATAATGATATCTACTTATAGCGTTGTAAGCTACAAAACTCAACTTCCACTATGAATTTCGATAGCACCGCACTATATGGACCTACAGTCCGAAAATCATAACGCCTCATAGCACAGAAAAAGAAACTCATAGATCTCCCCAGATCACTAGCAGGTTCAATAAAGATCGAATCAACCTATCCTTCATCAATACAATTCGGGGCCAACCAAGCCAAGTCAAGCTAAACACGTATCCAATCAGCTTACCAACAAACTCATTACTAAGAAGCCTGAAGCTGCTCCTTCAACTACTATAACTCATGCCAGAGCCGTACATTACGGTGCCCGACACCAAATCAATACCGAAATCCACAATCTTGCACGGCGACATGCCCGGCCACAAGGAATGCATCCGAAAAAGTCCCTTAATACCGGAACTGAATCGATGGTAGAAGCCTCTGCACTGATATCAGCCACGAAGGCCCAATTAAGGAAAACAATATTTCCCAACAGTCCACTGGTCTTTGGAGTACAACCACTCTGCTAGAACATAATCCGATGCACCCCGCTACGCAACCTGTGGCATTTTCCGACATAGCCCATAGCACGATAGTCTAGAATAACCCAACATTGAGACAACAAATCTACACCCCAATATCATATCCAGAATCTAATATACCAATGAAGGAAAGATAAGCTCGGGCTTCCGAACCCCAATAGCCGCTACCGGTACCAATACACACGATCCATAACCACTAAATAGCCTGAACATGAGAACTCCTAGTTTCCAACTCCATATGGCACACGAATCACTGTACCTGATCCCAAATTCCGCAATATGAATACATATTACACCTCAAATACCCAATCATTCCACTAAAGATATTAAAAAATTCCCCTGTGCTACCAAACAAACTCATATATCAACAGTCAATCTATCAAGAAAATGTCGCAACACTACCGAAGTGCCATCAACTTAATCACATTGCCCTTTTTCTGAAACATATACCCTCGTCAAATCACTATGATTAGCAATACCATTTCTTTAGTCATACGAGGATCATTCACCCTAATTATCTGAAGCTCGATCCTCCAATCACCTAAAATTGCTCGTGCTGCTTAAGATTCTAATGACTCTCCATTCAGAACTGAACCGTAACCTCACACACACAAATTCCAATTCTCCATAATATATCGCATATACCATACCACACTAGGATAACATGAGAACTCCATCTCCCTTTTCCTAACCACAAATATCTATGTATTCTTCTAGCCAAGAGCTCTCCATCAATCTCATCTAGAAGAGAAATCACTACACATTCCATGCTTCGCATGCCCATAGGCAATATATACTTCTCTAAACCACGGTAAAACTCATCAAGAACTCTCTCTCCCAATTCCATTGCACAAGCTAAACCGCCAGGACTGAATCCTTCTACCCGAACCAAGCTAAGCAAGCTGTCAGAACTCAAGAGCCTTGCTGCACAATACCATTAAAAGCTCATTATCTCGAACACATATGAAGAATTAATCATATCCTTACCATACCGATTCTGTCTAAAATCAAGCTATTCCATCTATCTAATTTCTCTTTTTATTAATCATCCATTTGATATTTCTCCCTCGATGTAGCATCACAATGCCTCAATCCAAGCTTAACACACGAGACTCGCACATAATACCACACTTTCTAAGACCCATGTCCACTGAATACTCTCTCAACCATTCCCAGAAATACCACATTCCAGAGTACTTTACCCCGAAGAACTTCCTGCGAATCTGAAATTCGTTACCATTACTTTCCAGATACTGATACATAAAATCCCATAACTAACATAAAATACCACAAGTATTAACCACATACAAAACCTTAAGACACCTGATTATTACATGTAGAACCTTGAACACATTAGAATCATTCTCAAAATTCCTTCTCTCTTATTCAACGACAAATTACCTGACTTAACGAACAGAACCACTCGTGCCTTATTAGCACTCTGACACCACAGGATATTATCTCATTCCAATACAAACAAACATCTTCCTTCTCTATACGCTGAGCATTCTTTATCATCAACAGCTCAAGACATCCTATTATTCCTACACATCTACGAAGCACCATATAACCCTTGTGAAAAAAAAAATTTCTTCCCTTGTGCCATCCTCGGCTCAATTATGCGACCAGAACTAATCCGCCAGTATACCTTGAAAAGGGACCAACATAGCACATAACCGTACAATCAGCTAATCAATAGCAACCTCCCCAACTTAGCCCGAAGCCATATATCAGGACACCCTCAATAGCCCATAATACTTTTACTCTAATGGTGCCACAATACCATAGTGAGATTAAACTCAAATCATTTACAAGTTTGTGAAAACACAGATCATCTAGTACTGTAATCCTCTGCAAATCTTGCATTCATCCCCACGTCAGTTGAGTCCACTCTCTTAAGCGGCCCGAATTTATCAAATTTTAACACGTACTCTTCAATTAAACATGACATCTTCTAACATTATATATAAGAATCGTACCACTTAAGAACACTCCGCAGGAGATAACCCACCTGTTTCACCTCAGTTTAGTATTTCAGCACACCTTCCACCATCATACACATAACACAGCCGTTTAGTCTTCCTGAGTCTGAACTCATATCGCCATACGTAATGTACTTCACTTCCCAACTAGGAGACATGAAAGTATTCTTCACGCGCCCATAACTCGGGCTACACAATAGATCACAATCGGAATCGAGCACTTATCAGTCATCTATCATCAAGCAGACTTCTTCGTCACCACCAGGTCGTACAGATACATCTCGCAGCACTAACATAATCATCACATGGATATCTATCCGCCATTCCGGCTAATAAGGACAATACTGAACATATAACTTCAAAATATTTGCTCACACAATCAACGCCTCGGTGCTCAAGCCATAGGTAAAGATCCGGCCTCAAGTCCTCTAGACTGGCCCAACATACTTACGAAGATCACATCTCGCCCCTTGATCGGGGAATCACAAACCATCAAGGCACATATAATACTGAGCGCTCATGTGCGCATGCAGACGTGAGGAAGGAATTTCAAAAGTTATATTCCAAGCTGAATCAAGTACGCACGATAAGAATTCCAAGAATGGGAAGTTTTCCTAAAGGTTCTGCAGCCTCTCGAGGATAAATACAGACATCTCCGTACCGATCCGCGAGACTCTACTAAACCTGCTCATGACTCGTGAGACCTAGTAACCTAGGCTCTGATACCAACTTGTCACGACCCAATTCCCAAACCCGGTCGTGATGGCGCCTTTCGTGAAGACAAGGCCAGCCAACAGAACAACAATGCCCCTTTTTAATAGTTAATAAACATAAATGAATGAATAATACGACTTAATGGCATTAATAACTGATATTTACCACCTGACACAACCCGACCGGGGTGTCACAAGTCACGAGCATCTAAAGAAAACCTGGACACAACTACAGGGCCAATAATATACAAGAAATAAATTTCAGTATTCTAAAGACAACATCCGGTGCCGTGAACGCTGGCGGTCACCTTGCTCAACTTCGATAGCATACCTTCAATCAGCTAGTAACCCGCTACCGGGTGAACAATGCCTGCAACTGCATACGAGTAGCAGGGAGTAAAGTGAATACTCCAACTCAGTGAGTAATAAGAGTAAATAATAACTGAGCGGCAAGAAATCACGTAAGAGCACTCCATCATGCTATATAGGACAGTACAACCCTTTGAGAAAATAGTAAAACCATGAAAATTCCTTTAGAAAATATCTGGCTCAGTTAAAAACCTCTTTTGAAAATATCCTTTTCTAACAGTCAAGCATATGAATGCGATATTAGATAGTGCAAGTTAGCACATAAGTCAGCCCCTCGGGCACAGCACTCCACCAACAAATAACACCAGAGTATCTAGTAAAACATGTACCAAGTAGCATGGATGCCAATGAAATGAGAGTGCTGAATGTCATGACACGTAGTACCAAACAGGAACCGATGCATGAATGCAATACAATGCATATGACTACTGCGGTGCGCAGCCCGATCCATTTGGGTACCCGCGCTTACTGTGGGGGTTCAGACTCCGGAGGGTCTCCTACAGCCCAAGCGCAATATCAATATTACACCGCTGCGGCGCGTAGCCCGATCCATCCTCAGTCCAGAAATGCACATATAACACTGTTGCAGTGTGCAGCCCAATCCATGCTCAGTCCAGAAATGCACATAAGCCACTAGGGCAATATTCAAATAACAGTTCTCACTTCCGAACATTAAAATATGTAGTTTAAGTTTTAAAAACCTTAGAAGTATGACTGAACATTTCAAAACATTGTTTAACTCAGGACTGAAATCATTTGACATGCTAGTATCATGGAAACAGTGATAATATTCCCTAAAGGATTCAATCAGTTGGCACGAGGCCCAATCACGACAATTAATCCATTTCTATAAGGATATCAACTAAGCTTCAATCAATTAGGTAGTTATTTCATTAAGCGGGACGGAACAAGTCACAATCCCCAACGGTGCTCTACCCCACGCCCGTTATCCAGCGTGCAAGTCACCTTAATACAGCACTATGATGTGCAAACCCGGGGTTTCAAACCCTCAGGATATCATTTACAAGTATGACTCACCTCAAACCAGTGAAATATCTAGCTCGCGATGCCTTTGCCCCTCAAATCGACCTCCACGCACATGGAATCTAACCAAAATCAGAGTGAATACATCACAATATGCCAAAGGGACAATACCCAATCGAAAACAATCGAGAAATAACAGAAATCTCGAAACTAGCAAAATCCGAGCCCCGTGTCCACTTCTCAAAAAATTACAAAAATGACATTACCGGATTCCTCGTCTCACCACGAGTCCGTACATATCAATTTCACAAGAATCGAAATCCATTTGTCCCCTCAAATCACAAATTCTCATTCAAAAACCCAAGACCTAGTTCTTCACTTTTTAACCAAATTTCCATGAATTTAAATGTTGAAATCATAATTAGATGATGTTTCTAGCCCATGGGACTTACCTCCAATTAATTCCCAGTCAAAACTCTCTTCAATGGCTCCCAAAAAGCTCCCAAGATGCTCAACAACGGAGGAAAATAACCCCCAAGTCGCGGATGAAATGTCATTTAAAAACCCTTCTGTGAACAGTCATTTTCGCATCTGCAGTATCCAACCCGCTTCTGCGACTACCGCTTCTATGGTTTTCTGTCCGCTTCTGCGGTTTTTACTAACTCGCCTAGGACCGCTTCTGCGGTGACCGCATTTGCGGACCAACATCCACTTCCGCGGAAATTTCCTCGAGGCCTCAAACCGTACCTACGACCTCCCTATCGCATCTGCGGAACCGCTTCTGCGGTCCCTTTTCCGCAGATGCAGAAATACCAGATATTAGAACCATCAGCAAGCACACAAGTCCAAAATTCACCCCGTTGGCCATCCGAAATTGCCCCTCGGCCCCTCGGGACCTCAACCAAAAACACAGATATGTCTTAATACATTATCCAAACTTGTTCCAATCATAAAAACATGTCAAACAACCCTAAAACCATCAAGTCACATCGGATTCAAGCCTAAGTTCTTTAAAAACTTCCGAAACATGCATTCGATCAAAAACCCGACCAAACGACGTCCGAATGACCTAAAAGGTTGCACACATATCCAAAATCACCTAACGGAGGTACTGCAACTCTCAGAATTCCATTCCGACCCTCGGATCAAAATCTCACCTATCAAGGGGATTTCACCAAACTACTAACTTCACCAATTCCAGCCTAATTCTACACTGAACCTCCAAAATCAATTCCGATCACGCTCCTAAGTCACAAATCATCCCCCGAAGCTAACCGAATCGCCGGAAATCACATCCGAGCCTTCTAACTCAATAGTCAATACTCGGTTGACTTTTCCAACTTAAGCTTTCCTTAAAGAGACTAAGTGTCTCATTTCTTATCAAAACCAATCCAAATCAATTCTAACACACCACCTACTGATAACGAAACATGAAGTAGCATAAAATGGGGGAAATAGAGCAATAATACATGAGACGACAGGCCGGGTCGCCACAAGTTCTTCCCCTTTTTCCTTAGTTTCCATATATTTCTAGGTCAATTTCATAATAAAATCATGCTTTTAGTTCATAGGGCTTACCTCCAATCAATCCCAGTCGAAATCCTCTTCATTTCCCGTCCAAAAGCTCTCAAGGATGCTTAACAATGGTGAAAATAAGGCTTAGCTCGCGGATGAAATATTTATTAAACCCTTTCTGTCCAGTGATAATTTTCTCTATGCGAACGCGAGGCCCTTCTCGCATTCGCGATGCACAAAAATTGCTTCTGACAAAAATACCCTTCGCGAACGTGGTTACCCTCACGCGAACGAAGCTCTTGACCCCTAACCTACGCATACGTGACTACCTTCATGCGAACGCGAAGTGCAACTGCCCTGGGACCTAATTCCTTATACGCGAACGCGGACCTTCTCTCGCGAACGTGAAGCACAGACCTCTTTACCCTTCATGAACGCGTGATGACTTATGCGAACGCAAAGGTCAAATTCCTGGCCTCCCACATTCGTATTACGCGATCGAGACCAGCCCCTCACTAACGCGAAGGCCAATTCTTTTGCAACAACAGATGAACAATTTCTGCAACACTTCAACTTGGAAAATGATCCGATTGACAATCCGAAACTCACCTGAGGCCCTCGTGACCTCAACCAAAAACACCAACACCCTATAACATCATTCAAACATTTTCAAATCATTAAAGCACCTCGAACAACACCAAAACTATCAAATTACATCGAATTTAAGCCTATGTTCTTCTAAAACTTCTGAAACACACATTCGATCAAAAACCCACCAAAAACACCTCTGAATGACCTGAAATTTTGCACACACATCCCAAATCACCTAATGAAGCTACTGCCATTCTCGGAAATCCATTCCGATCCTCGGATCAAAATCTCACCCATCAACCAAAATTCGCCAAATTACTAACTTCGCCAATTCGAACCTAATTCTATACCGGACCTCCCAAAATCACTTCCGATCACACTTCTAAGTCACAAATCATCCCCCGAAGCTAACCGAATCATCGAAAATCATATCCGAGCCCTTTAACGCATAAGTCAACACCCGATTGACTTTTTCTAAACAAACCTTCCTTATAGAGACTAAGTGTCTCATTTCTTTCTAAAAGCAATCCAAATAAACTCGTTCACACAGTACTCTTATAATGAACCATAAAGAAGCAGAAAATAGGGGAAACGGGGTGGTAACTCACGTGATGCGGGTCGAGTCATCACACTTTGTTTTTTTGGCCATTTTGTTCTCGAGGGTAGTTAGTTTTTTCTTCATGTTGGTGGCTTTCCCCTCATATTTCCTTTTTAGTTGCTGAAAAAACTCTGCTCATACCTCTGCATTCTTCGCTAACTATGCCCGAGCTCTTACTAGATTACCCTCAGATTTTTCCAAATCATCCTTGTATTCAGCTATTTTCTTCCTAAGCCCATTTCTGAGTCTTTTATCCTTTCGGCTCCTTTCCTGATTCTCAGCAGCTATCTTCATTTTTTGGATCTGGGCTCGAAGGGATTTGTTTTCTTGGGCCAATTTTTTCTTCTCCCCTTCGTCAGCAGATACCTGCACAATTTTGTCAAATTTGAGATCTCGGATCTGCCCCTCCAATTTGTTTATTGTGGCTCTGTAGCTTGCCTCTTTTGCCAACCAATCCCATTGCTCCTGTACCCCATCAGTGAATTGTCGGACATGGGGCCTTTTGGCGGGTCGTTCGGACTCCTGAAGGAATTGAGTCCTTTTACCATACCAAGTTGTGTAACTAGGCTCTAACTCGTCTTTGGACAGATTCTGTACCGGAGTCTTTGGATTTAGGAACCTACATTGATGCCAAATTCGACACTCCTTTTCTTCAGGGAAAACAACTTTTGGTCCTAGTTCGATGACATGTCGACTAAAATCCTTATCATGCGGGATAGTCTGGTGCCTGCCTAGTTGGCATAGAACCCTGTGTGGGGCATAAGGTTGAATACTCCGGAGACCCATCAATAGAAGAAAACATACTTTGGCCGACATGTAAATGACTTCATTGACCGAGAGCCACCTGAATGTCCATTCAATTTGACTTGCAGCCAGGGAGATCAAAAGTGTGAATCATGCTTTCATACCTTCCAGAAACTTATGGTCCTTCACCCGGTCTTTATGTTTTTCAATGCATTTAGGACCGGTCATACCGTAGTTCATAACCCCGGACGGTGGCAGAGATGTTCCTCCATCCAGAGTTGTATAAGCATATTTCACCCCTCAAAGAACTTTCCTCCTTCTCGGAAAACAGTTAAAGCTCGATAAATCTCCGCTAAGATCATTGGTATAATGGTGCCATTAGCATTTTTAGTCATGAAGTCCGCTATTCCCACAAGTCTCAATTCTATCTTTCCATACTTTCTTTGGAAAATTAAGACGCCCAGGAATGCCACTATAAAAGCCAATCCCTGTCGGGCTTCCCATTTATCTTTGTTTCCCGAATTAGTTAGACCGGTATCTAGGATTTAAAAACCATGGGGATCCCCGTAGTATCGGTACAAGAAGTAGAATATGCAGAATCTCTTAGCCAAATTTTCATCTCTAACCTCCCCATTGATGCTTAAAAGATCTAAAAATTTATGAGTAGTCACCGCTCTAGCTGCCATTGGGTATTGATTTATGATATTTCCATTACAACCAACATAGCCCGCCATTTCCTTAAGCGTAGGGGTCATCTCAAAATAGGAAAAATGAAATACATTGTGCGTTGGGTCCCAAAAATGTATCAAACCTTCAATAATATCTGTCCTAGGCTTAATTTTTAGAAGACCAACAAGACAGCCCAAAGCTTTTAACACAGTATCTCTACTGCCTTTCCCTAAATCATTCCACCACATATGGAGTCCTAACGGGATTTCCTCAAGGATTGTGAAAGGTTGATTTTAAATTGTGCTCATCCTGCACATTTAATTATAGTTATCAGTTAAAAGACCATGATTTTATTTTGACTTAAGAGAAAAAAAATACCAATTTTGAAAGTTGCAATTTTAAACAAACCACTTTTGCGATTACAGCCCTTCAACACCTCAGGAAAGAAGATTTTAGGGTTGTGCTTGCTAATCAAAACATTTGAAAGAGGACCTTAGGTGGATATTCTTGTTAAAATAGCCTACCCACACCTTTTGGTGCATTTTGGCTATTTTGGACAAGAACGGCACTACCTAATTTATTTATGACAAAATAACGACACTCCATATATTTTTGGTTGTCATTTTCTTTTTCTTTTTCTTTTTTTTTTTGCAAAAATAGAGTTGGACCCGATGAGGGTTGCCTACGTATCCCACATCCGGTGAGAATAAAACTTGCGTAGTTCGGTCAATGTCGACGCAACAGAAAACATAAATATTCAAAATAGCTCTTTCTTTTCAAAAAGTTTTGTAGAGTTTCAGGATATTTTGGACATCAGTTTTTTCATAGACGGGTAAATTTCACTCTCTCACTTCAATTTGGTTTTCCTCAATTTTTCTCCCTTATTGTAGAAATTGGTCAACATACAATCCGTGTCAAACAAATGTGCAAGTCGTAAGCAAAAATGCATCAGGATGGTCTTTTGATTGCGGGTACACCTGTCTTACACAGACCCAACCCCTATGTTGAGTCCCCAGAGTCAAATGCACGTGATGCAAACAAGAATTCCTACTAGGGATCCGGCATGAGGCTATGTTATACTAGGTTTTAAAACTTTGGTTTATTTGTTCTAGACCTGGCTTATCCGAGCAGACAGCTCGAGCCGAGGGGGGAGCAGCGTACCAGGAATACATAAGCTTCACAGGCTTTGTAACTTGTCCGAACCTCGTTCTAAAATTAGGATATGACTCTAACTGAAGAGAAGCTACACGAAGTTCACCCTTACCAGATGATTTAGAAGACTCGGAGAGAGGAGGGTTTCGTAACAATTTATATACAGTTCAATTATATAAAGTGCTAAAAAGCAACATTTAGCACATTAGGCCCTAATAGGTAAGTAAAATCATATAATGAATAATCCAAATATAACCATTATTCTAAGCTCGAATTCTTGAACCCTAAACCAGAAGTTCTGGGTTTCTAGTCCCAGCATAGTCGCTAGAGCTGTCACACCTCCTTTTCCTACTCTCTGAAGGGTATAAGGGAGTTTTTTCCAATTTAAGTGACAATCAAAATAGGATTATTTATTCAACTTCAGAGCTGCCACTTGGGATAATTTATGGTGTCCCAAGTCAACGGTTTAAAATCCCGAATCGAGGAAGTTTGAATCTATTTACGGTCAGCGAACACAGAAATCCGAGTAAGAAATTTTATTAACCCGGTAGAAGGTGTTAGGCATTCCCAAGTTCCGTAGTTTTAGCACGGTCGCTCAATTGTTAATATTGGCCTATTTATTTGATTTTAAAACACATTAAAACCTATGTGTATTTTTAACTTTCAGACTACTTTTATTTATTTAAGGAATTATTTCAAGGTTGTTTAAAACACATCGCGAGCCACGCTACATGAAATGCACCCGTGAGTCATGACACATTCTATTCAACCTCGTTGGAAATTGGAACCGGCCACATGAAATGTATCCCAGGATTTTAGTAATGACCATCATAATCATAAAATTGATGCGCCTAAATCAAGCTACGACGTTCATTTTTCATATCTAAATTATAACAATTGTGAGGGCCATAGATGATTTAATTTGCTTATGGCACGCCTCAAATATCTTTTTTCAAGTGATTTCTTGATCTAGTCTTTTGAGGGACATAGATTATAGGTCTTGTTTGATATGGCGCACCAAAAGTTTTTAAATTAGGCCTAAAGGATATCCTTATTTTTGAATATCTTGAACTTAGTAAATGAAAATTTGGCAACAGAGTTGGGGGGATGCGAACCTTTAAAGCCAATTGGTTTTAGGCTTAAACTCAGTTAATAATTAAAAATTAGGCTCAAAATGAGCCCAGGCGTGTGGCTGGGCATAAGGTCGCCATTGCTAAGCGGGACAACTGATCCAGCTCAAATCGCCTCTTAAGATGGCTATTTGAGGGGTAACAAAATTGAAGACGCTTGGGCCTGAAATTGAGCCTAATGGGAGAAGGGGAATAACTGACGTCTGCCAAGGACGAAGCCATGCCCAAGAGACCTTATCTGGGTAAAGTCCCTGCCTCAAACTTGGCACAAACAATCCAGCCAAGCTTGAATAAGGCCCTAATGATATTAATCAACATATGATAAGATAATATGCAAGATTCCAAAACTACAATATCCCAATAAGATGCTGCATATCTTTCTGAAATATTCTACTGACAATATATACCTGGGATTCGAAACTATTAATTAGTTATTCATATATCCTAATCAGTAACTAACCAGTTTAATTTTGCAATGACTATCAAATATCTAATCCCCCACTTGAATCATAATC
This sequence comes from Nicotiana glauca, assembly GCA_026770625.1. Lineage (NCBI taxonomy): Eukaryota > Viridiplantae > Streptophyta > Magnoliopsida > Solanales > Solanaceae > Nicotiana > Nicotiana glauca. The sequence goes on along the minus strand of MU701825.1, from coordinate 78,626 downwards.
CTCAAAACGATGCAAATTTAAGACCAAATCTGTCACGACCCCAGTTTGCCCTCCGTGAACTGTCGTGATGGCACCTATTCCCAACGACTAGGTAAGCCTAACAAGTGCGTAAAAACAATCAAAACCTTGCGGAAATTATAACTTAAAACCAAGATTTAACAAAATGGAAATGAAATGTGAAATGCCACTTGGCACATACAGCAAAATATCTCAAACTTCTACAATACTATCCCAAAAACCAGAAACTCACGGGAACACAAACTGAGTGAAATATAGTAAAGTGCTCTAACTCCGAAATGTCTACATCTCCAGTCTGATAGAAGGGCTAACACTACAAGATAGAATAAAGAGTGAGACTCTTCGATCTGCGGACGTGGCAGATATACCTCGAAGTATCCAAAAGCTCTCCCTGCATCAAGGATGGTATGTCTGTGCAGTATTACCTGGATCTGCACATGAAAAACATGTGCAGAAAGGGCATGAGTACACCACGGCGGTACTTAGTAAGTGCCAAGCCTAACCTCGGTTGGGTAGTGACGAGGAAGGTCAAGGCCCTACTGAGGTTAAATAAGATACATGTTTAGCAGTGAGAAATGACATTGTAATTAAATAACACAAGATAAATAGGATAGAAACAACTATTACAAAGGCAAGTAAAAGAACATAACTCCTTTTTCCTACGACATGATTATCACGCCTCCTTTTTCCTACACCCCCGAAAAGGTATAAGGAAGTTTTTTCAACTTAAAGTGATAATCAAAATGGTATTTATTTATTCAAAGATTCATAGTCGCCACTTGGGATAATTTATGGTGTCCCAAGTCACCGGTTCAAATCCTGAGTCGAGGAAATGATTGACTCTATTTCACAGTCTGCGAACACAAAAATCTGGGTAAGAAATTTTGTTAACCCAGGAGAAGGTCTTAGGCATTCCCGAGTTCCATAGTTCTATCACGGTCGCTCAACTATTATTATTTGCCTAATTATCTGATTTTAAAAACACTTCTAAACCTCTGTGCATTTTTACTTTAAAACCACTTTTAATTATTTTAAGGAAGATTTCAAGGTCATCTAAAACACGTCTTTGGACTGCGCCACATGAAATGCACCCACAGTTCGAGACATATTTTATTTAGCATTGTTAATATTTGGATTTGTGTCACATGAAATGCACACTCGAGTTTAGGAAGGCAATTTTAAATTACGCGCCTAAAGCAACTACACCTTTTTAAACTTTTCAAGGGCCATGGAAAAGTCGCTAAATGGCACGCCTCGAATCCTAAGGATTTGAATATCAACTAAATGAGGGCCGTGCAATTTAAGGTTTTTGTTTTGCACGGCGCGCCTAGAATTATTCTAACCAAGGGGTTTTTAAATTAAATTATGAGGGCGATAAACTATTTGTGTTGTCTCATATGGCTCACCTCCACTAATTAATTAAGGGAGCAAGAAAATTGTCACTAATTCTCAGGCTAAATGTTTGAACCAATTTAAAACCAACAATCTAGTGCTGGACAAGATGAGCGAGTAGCAGACGAATCAGCAATTAACGAGAACAGAACATTGGGCTCGAATACATATACCTATACATGAAGGAACCCGTCTTGTTTCCAATTCGGTCCAATGTGAGCTCCAAGGCTATGAACAGCTGAACATCAATAGGTGCGGGACTCGAGATCGAGTCCCCAAGTACACAAAACATCAACTTAATAAAGTGCTGATGTGAGCCTAATTTCCTTACCGGAAATGAAATGCCACAACCACTCTGACTGGCCTTTATTTTTCATTAATTGGGCTAGTATTAGGCCAAAGTCTCAGGGCCCAATCCTTGTGCACAATTAATCAATTTCAAATCAATCAACGAATTATATGAAACGTGACATAGCACTAATTTTTGCTTCTGAATTTTAACCTATTAGCTAAACATTCTTAATTGTAACTAATCGATTTGACTTAAACATGTTCACCATCAATACAAAATAAACTAAAGCATGCTTCTATTCTTTAGA
>MU701825.1:21674-75700 GCA_026770625.1 Nicotiana glauca | reverse complement strand
GGCATAATTTCAATACTTACTAAATTTAAGAGCATATTAAGCCAAACCATTACATGAATACATAATCATCCCAAACAACCAACATGCTTCCACAACTTACATGAAATATATAGCAGACAAGACCCAATACCATTCACATTACAGGTTTAAATATGTAAAATCTAAACTACATGATTCAACTAAATAATTTGTTCTCCCAGTTTCATGATAGCCCTAAATTAGATATAATAGTAATGATCTTCTTATTCAAGTTAAGGCTCAATAAAGAAATATAACACATCTAGTCCAGAGAACAAAATCGAAATGGCACTACTGAATCAACGGAACACTAATACTATACTTCAATTTCTACATTTATTTCATTGTTCAAGCCAACTTCACAAACAATGGGACTTAAAGTGTGTACCTGGTAATGAACAAACAAAGCCAAAAGAAGGTGAAGGATCAGCAATAAGCAATAGCAGAAGTCAGCCCAAATTCAACAATCAAACAGTGAAACTAGCTCAAAAAGCTCAATGGAACAGTAAACAAACAGCAGGACTTGAACCTGCACTTTCCAAACCCCAATATCAATCCATTCCAACCCTAAAAAGAGAATCAATGATTTTTCAGAAGTTTTCAAGGAATTCTACCTACTGAAAGGATCAAAAATTCCCAATTTTTTAGATTTTTGAACAATTCTTGTAGTTGTTTCAGTTTTCAGATTTTTCTCCCATCCTATCTTTTTCTTGAGTGTCAACTTAAGATGTCTTTATAGGCAAGGCATTAGGGCAACTATAAGAGAATTCGATTTATAGTTAGACCCTTTTTGCATTTTGGTTTTTGCTTAAGAGTCTGTAGTTTAAATATCAGATTTTTATATAAATTCCCACCCAATTTCCTAGAACCTTCCTAATTCAGTTTTTTTTAAGATTCCCTCAACCAACTTCCCAAACTACCCTTTAAGACCCTATTATTTACTTCAGAATTCCAAATGTGGGTCAAACTGACCTGACTCAAACTGGTATGAGTCTGAGACCCAGGTTGAATTCCCTCTTAGGCTCCTGATTATTTTAAAATAAAGCCCAATTCAAAGAAAAATCCAAAAAACCTTTTAAAAGGAACTAGAAACAGAAGACAAGACTGGGATGAACTAAATGGCAGAACGTATGAATTAAACATGTTATTAAGCTAAATATGCAACACGGACAGATGAACAAATGAACCTATGATGAAGAGAAAAAAAGATGATACAACAAAGAATAAAAATGAAATCAAAATGACAAAAAAGAAATCATGCAAGAGCAGCAAACGAACAAAAAATACCTAACAAGGATGGCCAACCTTGAAGTCACACTTCGACCTTTCGATTTTGACCGAAAGGGGTCTTAATCATGTGTTCTCAGAGGAACACATATGAACAAGATCCATCTTGGCCTCAATCTTTACTAAATCTGCCGATTTTAAGATCTTGAAATTTAGGTCTCATCTTTCGATTTAAGATTCGATGATTTCTGGCAAGATTTGAGGGGAATGGAGTGTGGATTTGGAAAGAGGGGAGTGAGGGGGTTCTAGAGAGTTAGTTTGGGGTGGTTTGGGGTGGCGCCGCCACCGGATGTAATGGGGGTTTTTAAGGCACCGGGCTCTAGGGTTCGTCTCTAAAGAAGGCTGAGTTGAGAGAGATGAGTGAACGAGGGGGGGTTAGGGAATCCGACATTTAAATATTAGAATAGAATCAGTTTCTTGATCAACTGAGATCAATGGTCCGGATCAAAGAGGACGAAACGGTGTCGTTTTGATTTTTTAAGGAAGGCTGAGTCGGGTTTTAGTCAGGTTTGGGCTGATGTTTCAATTGGGCTGGGGTAAATTAAGTGGATTTGGCCTAAATCAGATTTTCCTCCTTTGTTTTCTCTTTCTTTTCATTTCTTTTTCTAATTTCTTTTGAATTACAATTAAAAACAAAACCTAAATTAATTCCTAATCAAATTATGCTACCAAAGTATATTAACTAACTCTAAATAACAATTACCACAAATAATTAAGGACCAAATTAAAGGAAAAACTACCAAAGTTCAAAATTAAAATTAAAAGTGCAAAAATAACTATTCTTTGTAATTTTTCCAATTCTTATAAAACAACTAATTTACTACTTAATTAAAAAATGTAAAATTATATCCTAAATGCAAATGCGGCTTATTTTTGTATTTTTGATGAATTAAACAGAATAAACGTGCACAGACAAATGCAAACAATATAACAAAAAATGCTACAAAAATCTATGAAATTGCAAATAATAGGAAAAATTTATTTTTCTTGAATTTATGGGAGTAGTTCACATGGGGTAAAAATCACGTGCTCACACTCAGTAAGTGCCAAGCCTAACCTCGGTTGGGTAGTGACAAGGATGGCCAGGGCCCTACTGATGTTAAATAAGATACAGGTTTAGCAGTGTGAAATGACAGTGTAATTAAATAACACAAGATATAGAGGATAGAAACAACTATTACAAAGGCATGTAAAACATAGTAAAAGAACATAACTCAGTTCCGAGATAAACACCGAGGATCTCCCAGGATACCGTCCTGTAGTCCTCAAATATAAATACCATATCCAGTGGATCTCCCGGGTGCAGTCCTGTAGTCCAACTCATAAATGTTCAGGGCGATCTCGCGGAATGCAATTCTGTAGTCCCAAAGTAAACATACAGGGGAGGTCATGGGATACCGTCCCGTAGTCCCAAAATAAAGTGGGCGATCTCCCTGAATACCGTTCCGTAGTCCTAAAGTAAATACACAGCAACAACAAGAACTCAATCCAATCAATTCCATATCAAAGTGAAGTAGGTAATCCTAACTTAGCATGATTCATGTAGTACAATTATGTCTGTTAAGACAGATAGAGAAATTTAGTCAAGTAGACATGTTTCTCTAAGCTACAGCAGGTTTAATGTCCAAATAGTGTAAGCAAGGAAAGGAAGAACACAATTCAAGGCTATTTTTAAAGAAAAATCGCATTTCTAAAAATTAGCACAAGTACGTGCTCGTCACCTCACGTACGAGGTATTTCAATTACCAAATATCATATCCTAAGGGAAAGGTCCCCCACACAAGGTTAGACAAGCCACTTACCTCGAAAAAAAGCTCAAATCAACTCGAAACCACGCCTTTGCCATGAGTATCCGACTCCAAATGGCCCAAATCTATTAAATTCATTTCATAATGTAAATAATACTTCAAGAAGTTGAATCTATGATTAAGTTCTAAGCTAATATGCGAAAATATGTAAAATGACCAAAATGCCCCTCAGGACCACGTCTCGGAATCGTGTAAAATTTATATTTCAAGAAACCTCGCACTCTCACGTGTCTAACCATACCAAAATTGTCCAAATCACATAACATTTCGACCCTTAAATCCATGATTCTATCCGAGAGGGTTTTCTAAACTTTTCCTACAAAATTCACGGATTAAATGCCAAAACTAGTAATCGATTCGAGTAATCTAACCAAAATTAAATTAAGAATACTTACCCCGTTGTTCCCTCTAAAAATCTCTCGAAAAATTGCCTCGCCCGAGCTCCCAATAGCCAAAAATGGAAAATGGGACGAAGTCCCATTTTAAGAACTTGAAATAATCTGTCCAGCAATTTTCGCACCTGCAGTTACTGTTCACCGCAGGTGCGGTTACTATTCACCGCAGGTGCGGTTACTATTCACCGCAGGTGCGGTACTGCTCACTGCAGATGTGGTTACAGTTCACCGCAGGTGCGGTTACTATTTACCACAAGTGCGGTTACCGTTCAATGCAAAGGCAAAAAATGTAGAAGCTGAAATTTCAGCAACTTTCTTCAAGTCCGAATTGATCCGTTAACCTACCGAAACACACCGAGACCCCCGGGACCTCAACCAAACATGCCAACCAATCTTCAAATTACTTCAAAGAACATCAACATACCTATTATTCATTGAATTCAAGCCTAAGAATTTCAAAAACTTTAAAAATATGTTGTCGATCAAAAATTCTATCAAACCTCGTCCGAATGACGTGAAATTTTGCACATACGTCATATTCAACACTACGGAGCTACTCCAACTTCTGTAATATCATTCCGGTCCTCGGATCAAAATCTATCTATCGAACTGGAAACTTCCAAAAGTCAACTTTTGACATTTCAAGCCTAAATTAGCTATGGACCTCCAAAACACAATCCGACCACGCCCATTAAACCAAAATCACCTAACGGAGCTAATAGAACCATTGGATTTTAATTTTGAGGTCGTCTTCACACTGTTCCGACTACATTCAATTTTCCAACACTTAAGCTCTCATTTAGAGACTAAGTGTCCCAAAACTCTACGAAACTCAAAACCGAACATCCCGACAAATCAAAATTGCAGAAATAAACTTGGGGGAAGAAGTTAATAGGGGATCGGGGCATCAATTCCAAAAACAACTGGTCGTGGTCGTTACATCCTCCCACACTTAAACATTTGTTCATCCTCGAAAGAGCAAAAAGACATACCTGAAGTAGTAAAAACATGAGGGTACTGGCTGTGCATATCTTGCTCGGTTTCCCAAGTCGCCTCCTCGACCAGCTGACCCCGCCACTAAACCTTCACGGACGCAATGTTGCCACTGGCTCCTCAACATAGGATAGATCCTTCTCCAACTAGACTGAGGTGAAATCTAACACGTGCGATGGATCACTGTGATATCTCCGGAGCATCGAAACATGAAATACTGGATGAACCCTTGCCAGGCTGGGAGGTAAGGCAAGCTCATAAGCAACTTCCCCAACTCACCTCAATATCTCAAAAGGGCCAATAAACCTCGGACTTAGCTTTCTTTTCTTCCCAAATCTCAAAACGCCCTTCATAGGCGAAACCTGAAACAGAATCCGCTCTCCAACCATGTAGGAAAAATCACAAACCTTCCGGTCCGCATAACTCTTCTGTCTTGACTGGGCTATATGGAGTCTATCCTGAATCTCCTTGAATCTCTCCAAAGCATCCTAAACCAAATCTGTTCGTAATAATCTGGCCTCACCCGGCTCGAACCAACCAACCGGAGATCTACATCGCCTACCATATAAGGCCTCATACGATTCCATCTGAATGCTGGACTAATAGTTGTTGTTGTAGGCAAATTTTGCCAATAGCAAGAACTGATCCCCAGAACCTAACGTAATCACTCACGCACGGAGCATATCCTCAAGAATCTGAATAGTGCGCTCGGACTACTCGTCCGTTTGAGGGTGAAATGATATGCTCAACTCCACCCAAGTACCCAACTCCTGCTGTACGACTCTTCAGAATCGTGATGTGAACTGAGTATCTCTGTCTGAAATAATGGAAACTGGAATACCATGCAGACGCACAATCTCCCGGATATAAATCTCTGCCAACCGCTCTGAGGAATATGTAGTACATACAGAGATGAAATACGCGGACTTGGTCAGCCGATCTATAATAACCCAAATGGCATCGAACTTTTTCAAATTCCATGTGAGTCCAAATACAAAGTCTATGGTGATCCGCTCCCATTTTCATTTCGGAATCTCTAACTGCTGAAGCAATCCACCCGGTCTCTGGTGCTCATACTTCACATGCTGACAATTAAGGCACCGAGCTACAAACCCAACTATATCCTTCTTCATCCGCCTCCACTAGTAGTGCTGCCTTAAATCCCGATACATCTTCATGGCACCCGGATGAATGGAATACCGCAAACTATGGGCCTCCTCTAGAATCAACTCTCGAAGTCCATGAACATTGGGTACATAGACCCGACCCTACATCCTCAATACTCCATCCTTGCCAATGGTCACATCTCCTGCATCACCATGCTGAACCTTGTCCTTGAGGACAAGCAAATGAGAGTCATCATACTGTTGCTCCCTGATGCGATAAAATAAGGAAGATCGAGAGATCACACAAGCTAGAACCCGCCTAGGCTCCGAAAGATCCAATCTTACAAACTGGCTGGCTAGGGCCTGAACATCCATCTCCATTGGCCTCTCTGCTGCTAGTAAATAAGCCAAACTCCCCAAACTCTCTACCCAGCAGCTTAAAGCATCTGCCACCACATTGGCCTTGCCCGGGTGATACAAGATAGTGATGTCATAATCTTTTAGCAACTCTAGCCATCTCCTCTGACGCAAATTAAGGTCCTTCTGCATGAATAGATACTGCAAACTCTGGTGATCAGTATATATCTCACAAGGCACATCGTACAAGTAATGACGCCAGATCTTCAAGGCATGAATAATGGTAGCTAACTCAAGATCATGGACATGGTAATTCTTCTCATGTAACTTCAACTGTGTGGACGCAAAGGCAATCACCCTACCATCCTGCATCAATATCGCTCTAAGGCTAACTCTCGAGGTATCACAATAGACATTAAAAGACCCCGAACAGATAGGCAATATCAAAATTGGGGCTGTAGTCGCGGCTTTCTTGAGCTTCTAAAATCTCACCTCACACTCGTCCGTCCACTGCAGCGGAGCACCTTTTTGGGTCAGTCTGGTCATAGGTGCTGCAATCGATGAAAACCCCTCCACAAAACAACGGTAGTAGCCCGCCAAGATAAGGATACTGCGAATCTCTGTAGCTGAGGATGATCTGGGCCAACTTTGCACTGCCTCTACCTTCTTTGGATCCACCTTAATACCCTCACTCGATACCACGTGGCCCAAGAATGACACGAAACCCAACTAAAACTCACATTTTGAAAATATTGCATATAAGTCTGAAGCACTGTCCTTAGGTGCTGCTCATGATCTTCCCGACTCCGAGAATATACTAGAATATCATCAATAAAGACAATGACAAAAGACTCAACATATGGCCGAAATACACTGTGCATCAAATGCATAAAAGCTGATGGGGCATTGGTCTACCCAGATTACATAACAAGGAACTCGTATGACCATACCGAGTCCTGAAGGTAGTCTTCGGGATATCTGGCTCCCGAATCTTCAACTGATGGTAACCTGAGCACAAACGGATCTTAGAAAAGACACATGCGCCATGAAGCAGATCAAACAAATCATCAATACGAGGCAAGGGATAACAGTTCTTCACTGTAACCTTGTTCAACTAACGATAATCAATACATATGCATATAGAACCATCCATCTTCACAAATAACACAGGAGCACCCCAAGGTGATACACTGGGCCGAATAAAACCCTTATCAAGTAATTCCTGCAATTGCTCCTTCAACTCCTTTAACTCAGGAGGAGCCATACGGTACAGAAGGATAAAAATGGGCTGAGTGCCTAACAATATAATGCCAAAATCAATGTCCCTATCGGGTGGCATGCCCGGAAGATCAGCTAGAAATACATCAGGAAAATCCTATTCTACTAGGACTGAATTAACAGAAGGAGTGTCCGTACTGGCATCTCTCACATAAGCTATGTACGCATCACAACCTTTCTCAACCATACGCTGAGCCTTACGGAAAAAATAACTCTACTGGGAGTGTGACCTATGGCACCCCTCCACTCAATACGCGATACACCTAGCATGGCTAGTGTCACGATTTTGGCGTGACAATCAAGAATAGCATGATGGGGCAACAACCAGTCCATGCCCAAAATAATATCAAAATCAACCATGCTGAGCAATAGTAAGTCGGCTCTGGTCTCAAAACCACCAAGAATAACCAAACATAACCAGTAAATGTGGTCCACAACAAGAGAATATCCCACAGGAGTAGAAACATAAACTGGGGAACTCAAATAATCTCGAGGTACACCCAAATGTGGAGAAAAATAAAAAGAAATATAAGAGTAAGTGGAGCCTAGATCGAATAGAACCGACGCATCTTTGTGACAGACCAAGATAGTACCTGTGATGACAGAATCGGAGGCGACGGCCTCAGTGCGGCCTGGAAGAGCATTATATCTGGCTTGACCTCCCTATTGAGGGTGACCTCTGCCTTCCCGACCTCAATCTTTGGCTAGCTGGGCTGGTGGGGTAGCAACTGGTGCTGGAACCATAGCTTGAGAGCTCTTCGGGGCCTGCTATGGCTGAGGAGTCTGCAGAGGTGCACCTTTCCAGAGTCTAGGGCAATCCCTCACCATATGACATGTGCCACCACACTCAAAAAAAGCTCTGGGAGGACGCAGCGGCTGTGACTAGCTCGGGCTAGGTCTGCTGGACTGACTACTGGAAGCACCCCGTGCAGGAGGCGCACTAGAGACTGGAAGGGCATAATAAGGCCCATGAGGCCTAGGTGGAGATGGAATATCACTAGCTATTGGAAGAGCTGAATGAACGGGGTGGCCCATATGACTCCTACTATGACGACCTGCAACTAGGGTACGGGCACCAGAATAATAGCCCGACTCTCCAGACCTTTTGGCCTCCCTCTCCTCTCTGTCCTTAGCATGCATACGCTCAATCCTCCTAGCAATGCTCACCACATGCTGATAAGATATATCCCTCTCTAACTCACGAGCCATGCTAGATATGATGCTGGGAATAAGCCCCTCAATGAAATGATGAACCATCTCGCGAATAATAGAAACCAAAGTTGGTGCATGTCTAGCCAAGTCAGTGTAACGCACAAAATATGCCCATAGTGTGGAGAATATGGTAGCACTCCTCCAAAAATCCCAAGGCAGCATCTGATGCTAACCCAATGAATACCGAAGGATCATACTTCTTGAACTTCTCAAGTCACTGTTGCTCATTCTCTGAAGCCGCTGCCCTATCCTTGGGCTGAACTGGTACTGCAGGCAACGCAAGTATATCCTGTGGGACCTGCTCAACATGCACTCGCTGCTTAGTAGTGCGAGCAGCGGGAGTCTGTACTCCTCCCCCCAGCCTGGGATGTGGGTGTAGCAAGGGAAAGCAACCGTGCTGGAGCCAAAGTGGTGTACATACTCATAAACTGTGCCAAAGACTCCTGGAGTGTTGAAGTAGTAGTGGCAGACATATCGGGTGTCTGGACTCCAGCTGGTACTGCTGGTGGTACCTCGGCGGCAACTTGTGTGGGTGCTCTCACTGCACCACGAGCGTGTCCTCGGTCTCTACCCTGGTCTCGGCCTCTAACGGCTGCAGTAGGGGGCGTGGGTGCCTGATCCTGTCGGGTAGCATGTGTCCTCACCATCTGTGACAGAATAGAAAGACAGAAGTTTAGTTGTGATGTAAAAAATCTCGCACGACAAGGAAATCAAATGATGTGGAATTTTCCTAACAGTTACATAGCCTCTCATAGATAATTACAGACGTCTCCGTACCGATCAGCGAGACTCTAATAAACTGGTCTGTGTTCCTATGAAACTAGAGCTCTGATACCAACTTTTCACGACCCCAGTTCGCCCTCCGTGAACTGTCGTGATGGCACCTAGTCCCTACGACTAGGTAAGCCTAACAAGTGCGGAAAAACAATCAAAACCTTGCAGAAATTATAACTTAAAACCAAGATTTAACAAAATGGAAATGAAATGTAAAATGCCACTCAGCACATACACCACAATATCTTAAACTTCTATAATACTATCCCAAAACACAAAAACCCACGGGAACACAAGCTGAGTGAAATATAGTAAAGTTCTCTAACTCCAGAATGTCTACATCAACAGTCCGATAGAAGGGCTAACACTACAAAGTAGAATAAAGAGGGAGACTCTTCGGTCTGCGGACGCGGCAGATATACCTCGAAGTCTCCAAAAGCCCTCCTTGCCTCAAGGATGGTAAGTCTGTGCAGCGATACCTAGATCTGAACATGACAAACATGCGCAGAAAGGGCATGAGTACACCACAGCGGTACTTAGTAAGTGCCAAGCCTAACTTCGGATGGGTAGTGACGAGGAAGGTCAGGGACCTACTGAGGTTAAATAAGATACATGTTTAGCAGTGAGAAATGACATTGTAATTAAATAACAAAAGATAAAAAGGATAGCAACAACTATTACAAAGGCAAGTAAAAGAACATAACTCAGTTCCAAGATAAACATCGAGGATCTCCTAGGATACCATCCTGTAGTCCCCAAATATAAATACCTTATCCAGTGGATCTCCCGGGTGCAGTCCCGTACTCCAACTCATAAATGTGCAGGGGGATCTCCCGGAATACGATTCCGTAGTCCCAAAGTAAACATATAGGGGATCTCCAGTATACTGTCTCGTAATCCCAAAATAAAGTGCAGGGGGATCTCCCGGAATATCGTTCTGTAGTCCTAATGTAAGTACACAACAACAACAAGAATTTAATCCAATTAGTTCCATATCAAAGTGAAGTAGGTAATCCTAACCTAGCATGATTCACATAGTACAATTAAGGTAGCTAAGACAGATAGAGCAATTTAGTCAAGTAGACATGTTTCTCTAAGCTACAGCAGGTTTAATGTCTTAACAGTGTAAATAAGGAAAGGAAGAACACAATTCAAGGCTATTTTTAAAGAAAAATCAGATTTCCAACAATTAGCACAAGTAGGTACTCGTCACCTCACGTACGAGGCATTTCAATTACCAAATATCATATCCTAAGGGGAAAGGTCCCCCACACAAGGTTAAACAAGCTACTTACCTCGAAAACAAAGCTCAAATCAACTCGAAACCAGGCCTTTGCCACGAATATCCGTCTCTGAATGGCCCAAATCTATTAAATTCATTTCATAATATAAATAATACTTCAAGAAGCTGAATCTACGATTAAGTTCTAAGCTAATATGCAAAATTATGTAAAATGACCAAAATACCCCTCGGGCCCACGTCTCGGAATCAAGTAAAATTTATATTTCCACAAACCACTCACTTTAACGAGTCTAACCATACCAAAATTGTCCAAATCCCATAACATTTTAACCCTCAAATCAATGATTCTATCCGAGAGAGTTTTCTAAACTTTTCCAACAAAATTTACGCATTAAACGCCAAAACTAGTGATAGATTCGAGTAGTCTAACCAAAATTAAGTTAAGAACACTTACCCCGTTGTTCCCTCTGAAAATATCTCAAAAAATCACCTCACCCGAACTCCAAATAATCTATCCAACATTTTGCACCTGCAGTTACTGTTCACCGCAGGTGCGGTTATTATTTATCGCAGGTGCGATACTGTTCATCGTAGGTGTGGTCACTGTTCGCCGCAGTACGGTTACTATTCACCGCATGTGCGGTTACTATTCACCGCAGGTGCGGTTGCTGTTCACCGCAGAAGTGAAAAATGCAGAAGCTGAAATTTCAGCAGCTTTCTTCAAGTCTGAATTGATCCGTTAACCTTCCGAAACACACCCGAGGCCCCCGGGAACTCAACCAAATATGTCAACTAATCCAAAAACATCATTCAAACTTGTATCAATCTTCAAAATACTTCAAACAACATCAACACACCTATTTTTTATCAAATTGAAGCCTAAGAATTTCAAAAACTTTAAAAATACACTTGTGGTCAAAAAGTCTATCAAACCTCGCCCGAATTACCTAAAATTTTGCACACGCATCACATTCAACACTACGGCGCTACTCCAACTTCCGGAATTTTATTCCGGACCTCGGATCAAAATCTCGGCATTTCAAGCCTAAATTATCTACGGACCTCCAAAACACAATCCGACCACGCCTCTAAATCCAAAATTAGCTAACGGAGCTAACGGAACCATCGAATTTCTTTTGTTTTGTTCTATTATTCTTCCTCTTCTTTTTTTTCTTTTCTATAATTAATTAAAATCCTAAATTAAACCCCAAATTAGTCTAAGTTGTAAAGTTAAACTAATTACCAAATTTATAAAAATTATTTGATCCTTAATTAAAAGAGAAAAAATCAATAATTTAAATTAAAGACAATAATTGTAAAAATGAGCCAATTTTTGTGATTTTTATTTTTTTAAAAAACAAATAACCAATTAATTAATCCTGGAACTGTAGAGTAAAACCTAAATGTAATACATGATATTTTTATACTTTTTCATGATTTATATAAAATAAACATGCACAGAAAAATGCAAACACTTAACAAAATTACAACGAAAAATCTACGAAATTGCAAATAATGGGAAAATTTATTTTCTTGAATTTATGGGGCTAATTCATATAGGACAAAAATCACGTGCTCACAACTGTAGCTACTTTTTCCTCAGTAAAACTTCTTATTTACTGTGACTGCTTTTGCATTAGTAAACTTCTGATTTACTATGATATATGATGTTGTACAAATTGAAGAATAAGGCGGAGTTCTCACATGCATATTATTTTACCCCTTATGATTGTGGAAACATGAAGATTTTTAATCTTCAATCATTTATAATCTCAATATGATAGTCATTTGTATCACTAAATTTCAGGTTTACTACAACACATGTTTTGACCAAATCATATAATATGAGTGACATATTTGTATATAAGCTCTTCGAGAGACTTTATTTATTATTCACAACCTAATATTTATTATCTAGACAAACAGTTAGCTCTCTAGGAGTTTTTGATACATTTTTTACTATCAAATATTGCTCAGACACTTCTAGTATCATGGTAGAAAATCATAATCAAATGGACAATATAAATATAATTTTAAATTAATAAATGTAAGAAATTAATAATTGCAGTAATTTTTCCACCAACTTTGCGACAAATGTCTTCTTCAAGGAGAAACGCCATTAACATCTTAATATTTTATATCAAATTGGCAACCACATAGTTATTACATCCTTCGGGGAAAGATACATGAGTTGTTATTACATTCGGGGAACTCTATAACTAATCATAACTTATTAATGTGGTTGTAGTAGAAAGCATTCTACAAGAAAGCTTTTGCCTTAGAATGATACATAATAAAATTATCCAAGATGTTTTATGTACAACAAGTACGTGCGGTAATGATCTTTATGCCACAAAAATAATATTTATATCCTATATTATTCTAGCTCTTTAGGAGGTGAGTTGTGGTATTTCTATATTTACTCCAGGAAATGAAAATGTACTTTAAAAATAATCTTGAATAGTTTATTATTTTATTTAAGCACAGAAAGACACAGTTTCATAATATTTTCTTGCTTTAGGAGAAAATTTCAATTGTTTTACTACGTCAGGAGCAAATTAAAATACAAAATATCGAGTATATGTTCTCTCAATAATATTACCTCTCCTAGAGGTGAATTGTAATATATTTATATGAAGAGCGGGTTCATATTTACAAGCTTTATTAATATTATCACATTCACTTCAGAAAATGGATTAATATTTATCAAAAGTTCTCATCCTTCAGGGAACAGAACGTAATTATCTATACGTGCATCAATTGTCTTAGAAGCTCTTTTACGATAATGCTACTTCAGGAGCAACTCGAGGCATGCATGTACTATGGGGAATATATTTGCAGCTTATCTTCAATTGTAACCATAGAAAGCTTATATTATCACTTCTAGTGATCATAGACATGTACCACTTTTGGTGGTTACCAAAATTTAGTTACAATGAGGTATGCAAAACATAAACACTTCTGGTGGTTGTATATTTCTTGCAAACTCTACTGGTGTTTAAGTTGATCTAACAAGGTTATCTACTTTGTAATCCTTTATTAAGATAATAAGGATAAAAATAAATACCAAAATAGGTACTGTATACATAGCATATAACCAAACAAACAATTATAAAGACTAAACCAAATATAAGTAAAAAACTCAAATTACATTACACAGATTTGGCCACTCCGGACGTAAGTGATATCCACATCACTACTGCCAAGAAGAAAAGCTAACCACCTTCCCACATGACCTTAACGATATAATCTACCTTATGATGCTCGAAATGAACAAGATCTAACCGCGAAGGTAAGAGTGTCACCTTACATCAGAGATAAACACTGAAATAGAAATTAAATTCGAAGTAAGTGCTCAAAATGGTAGAGTCTTGTGCTGATAACGTGTTATAAGATAAAGACTGTAAAGTAAATAAATCAAGGACAAGTGTAGAGAGAGAGAGAGAGAGAGATATTGATCGATTATTCAACTTCAACTCATGTACAACATAATGAACTGAAATTTCCTTTATTTATAGAAGAAAGGAAGCAGCTGCAAAGCTTTTCAGGAAGCAGCTGTGAGGCTTTTCTTCAGTTATCATGACCCAAGTTCCCCCTCCATGAACTATCGTGATGGTACCTAGTCTGTATGACTAGGTAAGGCAACAATTTGCTGAAAAAGAAAATAAAGTTACGAAACTAGCAATTTACGAGTAATATAATAGAGAAATATTAGAATGTCACTCAGCATATACAATAATACACTCTTGGCCAATAATAAAACTCCCAAAACCTGTAATCTCATGAATCACAAACTAGAGGAAATACTAAATGTTCTAACTCCAGAAGTCTAAATAAAGTAATTACAGAAGGTCTATAGCTAAAAAAAGAATAAAGAGGGTCTCCTCGGTCAGTGAATGTGGCAGATATACCTTGAAGTCTCTAAAGATCACCTCACCTCACTGATAGTATGTCTGAGCTGAAGAACCTGGATCTACACACGAAAAACATGGGCAGGAAAGGGCATGAGTACACCACAACAGTACTGTGACGACCCGGCCAGTCGTCTCATGAGTTACCGCTTTGTTTTCCCCATTTCTACTTCTTATTGCTTTGTTTATCAGTTATATATGTGATCGGGTTGGTTGACTCGGGTTCGGAAAGGTTTTGAGAAGGTTTGAGACACTTAGTCTCTTTTGAGGAAGCTTAAGTTGGAAAACTCAACCGTATGTTGACTTATGTGTTAGAGGGCTTGGATGCAAGTTCTAATTGTTTGGATTGCTTCGGGAGGTGATTTGGGACTTAGGAGCCTGATCGGAATGTGTTTTGGAGGTCCGGACTAGATTTAGGCTTCTATTGGCAAAATTGGAATTTTGGCATTTTTCGGTTGATAGGTGAGATTTTTATATAGCGGTCAGAATGGAATTTCGAGAGTTGCAGCAGTTCTGTTGTGTCATTTGGGATGTGTGTGCAAAATTTCAGGTCATTCAGACATGGTTTGGTAGACTTTTTGATCGAAAGCGAAATTCGGAAGATTTTACAACCTTAGGCTTGAATCCGATGTGTTTTGGTTGATTTGATGTTGTTTGAGGTGTTTTGAAGATTGGTACAAGTTTGAATGGTGGTATGTGACTTATTTGTACCTTTGGTTGAGGTCCTGGGGGCCTCTGGATTATTTCGGATGGTTGGCGAAAAGAATGGAAGTTTGGAATGGCAGCTAAAGTTGGAATCTACTTCCATAACCGTATCTACGGTTGGGAGGCTGCAGGTGCGACGCCCGCAGATGAGGAAAGGAGTGGCATAAGCTGAAGATGGTGAGGAACCATAGAAGCGGTCAAGGAGCTACACCTGCACTAGCGCAAGTGCAGATTATGCATCGCAGATGCGGAGTTGGGCGACTTAAGTAAAAACCGCAGAAGCAGTTCATGGACCGCAAAAGCGATACCACAGGAGCGGGATTCTGGATGAAGATGCAAAATCCCTAGGGCAGAACATATAAATTATTTCCTTCGCAAGTTTTGAGCTATTCCACAATTTCTAAGTCGATTCTTGGAGCTTTTTGGGCTATTTGAAGAAGGATTTCAAGGGGGCTTCATTGAGGCAAGGATTTTGGACCTAAAACTCGTTCCTATGGTATTATTTCACGGATTAGGGCTGTAATTAATTGAATTTAATGGTTAAATTTGGGGAAATAGGGCTTGGAAACTTAGGCCTTTGATTGAGGATTTGAAGGACCATTTATGGTCAGATATTGGTACTTTTGATATGTATGAACTTGTGGGGAGATGAGGAATCTAATGATGTAAATTTTACCAAATTCTAAAACATGGGCTCGGGAGTCGGGTTCGGTTAATTTCGAGATTCGCATTGTATTTTGATTGTTTTCGAGTGGGCTTTGTTCCCTTGGCATATTTTGATGATTATATATTGATTTTGACTAAATTCGAGGTAGTCGGAGGTTGATTTGAGAGGAAAAGGTGTCGCGGGCTAAAGTTTTAGCTTGGCTTGATGTAAGTAACACTTTCAATCTTGGAACTGTAGATTCGAAACCCTGAACGATGTGTTCTATGATTGTTATAAAGGTGACTCTATGCTAAGTGATGGTCGTATGAGCGTGCACTGTGAGAAATGCGGCTTGGATCATTCCAGAGTGTTGCTTAGTGTTATTTATTATCAACATCTATGATGTGATTATGTGATCTAGTTGTTGAGTTGTAAATCATGTTAATTATTATATTAGGGCTTCACGCTAATAGTGTTGAGACACGAGATGTCATTTCTTGCTATTATTCCATTAGACTCATGTTTACATTATACTGAATCATCTTCATGCATATTATACCATCCCTCAGTCTCGTTTGTTGATATTTGACATATCATATTGTTGTTTGGGCCTGTATTATGATATCTTAGCCCTATATATGAGACTAGAGAGTATTGACTGAGTGAGGCCGCGAGCCCAGTATTGATTGACAATATGGGATCGTTCTGCACGACGCAGCAATGATATTGATCATGACTTCTCTAGCATAGATATAGCGTTTGGGCTCAGAGAAGCCCCTCCGGAGACTTTACCCCCCCAGTGAGCATAGTGGATTATTATACTGAGGGATGGATTTCCCTGGACATGGATTTGTTCGAAGTACTATACCGGGAGATGGATCCTCTTTGTGAGGATGGATTGGCCTGCGTCCTCGGTACTGGATGACTATGGTCACGGTCATATATAGTACTGAGTGGTTGAGCACTTCTGAGTAGAGATTGTGGAAACCTTGATCATATTAGCTTTGAAATTGTACATTATGAAATCTATGAGTATTGACCTCTTATTTGATCAGTTGCTTCTATTTATTGTTGAGATTATTTGAATTGTAAGCATGTCTACATTTCTGTTCCTCGTACTATTAAATTTCTTGTTGAGATTTGGTCTGTCACTACTTGTATGTCCATAGGTTGGACTTGTTACTTACTAATTTGGTGTAATCACATTACCCCCTGCACCTTGTGTATAGATCCAGGTATCTCGGAGTACGGCAGCTACTACAGAGTATTTTTGTGCGGACTATCACTTGGAGATTGCGAGGTAGCTGCTTGGCAACCGCAGTTCTGCCTTCTCCTTCCCTATCTTCCTCTAGTTTTATTTATTTCATGTATTCAGACTATTCTGAATTGTATTTTCAGACAGTTGTATTAGTTTGCTCATGACTAGTGACATCCAAGGCCGGGGATTGTGTTTTTATTTCGCTGTGTTAGACATTTCTATTATATAAAATTAGATTTTGTTTTGAAAAATTGATGCTTTTGTATTTAATAATTGAATAAAATAGGAAAAGGGAAGTAATTGGATGGCATAGTTCCACGATAGGTGCCATCACAACCGGGTGAGATTTTGGGTCGTGACATTTACCCAGTAAATGTCAAGCCTAACCTCGGTTGGGCAGTAACGAGGAAGGTCAGGGCCCTAATGGTTATATATATAGGTAAAACGGTATGAAGTGCGATAGTATAATTGAAAACACTAACAGTCATTAAATAGAAAAATAACAGAAAGAATATACTCAGTACACAGAGATAGCAATAGGGCATCTCCTAGGATATCAACCTGTTGTCCCAAACGTAAATGTACAGAGGATCTCCCAGGATGTTGTCCCGTAGTCTGAAACATAAATGTACAGAGGATCTCCCCGGATATTGTCTCGTAGTCCGAACCATAAATATACAGAGGAAACTTCTGGAATACCAATCTGTAGTCCCAAAGTAAATATCTAGTATAGGGGAATCTACCGGGTGCTGTCCCGTAGTCCCAAAGTAAACATGCAGGGGGATCTACCGGAAAACCGATTCGTAGTCCCAAAGTAAACATACAATGTCTTAGGAAAGAATCTACAGTTCTATTCAAGTTCATACCAAGAAAAGATGAGATTTCTATTCTAAACATGCTGCACAAAATTCAAGTAGACAGTTTAAGCAGGTAGTACAGTTAAGTCACTTAAGCATGCTTTCCTAAGCTAAACAATAGGCTTTAAATACAAGTAGTGTTCAATAAAAAAGGAAGCACGGATATTTACTTAATGAAAATGGGGTTTTTCAACAATTAGCACGTGTACGCTCTCGTCACCTCACGTACACGACACTCATATAACAACAAAACCAAAATCCTAAGGGGAGTTCGCCCACACAAGGTTAGGCAAGCCACTTACCTCGAACCAGCTCAAAATCAACCCGAAACTACACTCTTGCCACGAGTATCCAACTCTGAATGGCCCAAATCTATTCAAATCAATTTCATAATGTATTATAACTACAAAAACTAATTTAGCTAAAGGAATCGAAGCTAATATAAGAAAATAGAAAACCATCCAAATATCCTCTCCGGGATCACATCTTGGAATCGGGTAAAAGTTATGGATTATAAACACACATTCACTCACGAGCACACTCGAACAAAAATTATCAAAATCCGACGCCAAAATCTCCTTTAAAACTCAGATTTTCAGTTGGGGAACTTTTCCTCATTTCTCCTAAATTTTCACCCGAAATCCAAAACTAAATGACAAAACTAAGATTAGATTAATGGAATACAACTAGAAAGGGATAAGGAATCATTATCCACTAATTTCCTCTTTAAAATCCTCCAAAAAACGCCCTCCAACGAGCTCCAACTCGATTTTCCAACTTATGAACTTAAACCCTCAATTTTCCCAAAAACGCCTTCCCCGGCTCCTACTCTGCACCTGCAAATTTTCATTAAACATCCAGAAATTGCACTTGTGATCCTATACTCTCAGATGCGGTCCGCTTCTGCGGTCCTTGAGTCGCACCTGCGACCAGCTTCACTTGTGCCTCAGACTGCACCTGCGGTTCCTAACCGCTTCTGCGGTGTGCACCTACGGTCCCACACGCGCAGGTGTGATTATGACAGGTTCAGCAACCTCAAATTTTTCCTAAGTCCAAATTCCAATCCGTTAAGCATCCGAAACTCACCTAAGGCCTCTGCGACATCAACCAAACTTGCCAACCAATCCTAAAAATTCATACTAACTTAGTCCAACCCTCAAATCACATCAAAAAATGCTAAAAGTACAAATCACCCTCCAATCCAAACCTAAAGAACTTGAAATTTCAAGAATTCTACACCCGATGTCGAAACCAACCAAACCAAGTCCGATTGATCCCAAATTTTGCACAAAAGTCACATTCAGCACTACAGAGCTATTCCAACTTTCGGAATCGGATTCCGACTCCGAATCAAAATCTCACTATCGATCAGAAAACTTCAAAATTTCAACTTTCGGCATTTCAAGCCTAAATAAGTTACGGACCTCCAAACACAATCCGAACATGCCCTTAAGCCCGAAATCACCTAGCGGAGCTAATGAAATTGACAAAAATCCATTCCAAGGCCGTCTTCATACTGATTTGACTACGGTCCAAATTCTAAAGCTTAAGCTCTCATTTAGGGACTAAGTGTCCCAAAACACTCCAAAACTCAAAATAAATCATCCCAACAACTCATAATAGCAGAAACAAACATGGGGAAAGCAGTTAATAGGGGATCGAGGCGTTAATTCTTAAAATGACCAACTGGGTTATTATATCCTCCCCATCTTAAAACATTCGTTCATCCTCGAACGACCATAGAGACATACCTTAAGTGGTGAAAAGATGAGGGTAGGGTTGCGCATATCCTACTCGATCTCCTAAGTTTCCTCCAGACCCCGCCACTAAACCTTCACTGGTGTAATGTTATTTGACCTCAGATTTCGATGCTGCTTGTCCAATATCGCCACTGGCTCCTCAACATAAGATAGATCCTTGTCCAACTGGACAGAACTGTCCAACACGTGTGACGGATCACTGTGAGACTTTTGGAGTATCGAAACATGAAATACCAGATGAACTCTTGCCAAGCTGGGAGGTAAGGCAAGCTCATAAGCAACCTCTCCAACACGTCACAATATCTCAAAAGGACCAATAAACCTCAGACTAAATTTCCCTTTGTTCCCAAATCTCATAACTCCCTTCATAGGCGAAACCAAAAACAAGACCCGCTCTCCAACCATATTGGAAACATCACGAACCTTTCGGTCCACACAAATCTTCTATCTGGACCAGGCTGTGCCAAGTCTATCCTGAATCATCTTAACCTTCTCAAAGGCATCCTGTCCCAAGTCTGTGCCCAATAATCTAGCCTCACTCGGCTCAAACCAACCCACCAAGGATCTACACCACCTACCATACAAAGCCTCATACGACGCCACCTGAATGTTGGACTGATAATTGATTGTAACGACCCGGTCGGTCGTCTTAAGAATTAATTCCTTGATTTCTTATTAACTGCTTTCCCCAAGTCCATTTCTACTAATTTGATTTGTCGAGACATACGATTTTGAGTTACAGAGAGTTTTGGGACACTTAGTCCCTAAATGAGAGCTTAAGTGTTGGAAAAGTGACCATAGTTGAAACAGTGTAAAGATAGCCTTGGAATGGAAATCTAATGGATCTAATAGTTTCTTTAGATTATTTCAAGGTTAGGAGCGTGTTTGGAATATGTTTTGGAGGTCCGTAGATAATTTAGGCTTGAAATGCCGAAGTTTAAATTTTTGAAGTTTCCGGTCCGATAGTGAGATTTTTA
Source organism: Nicotiana glauca (assembly GCA_026770625.1). Taxonomy (NCBI): domain Eukaryota; kingdom Viridiplantae; phylum Streptophyta; class Magnoliopsida; order Solanales; family Solanaceae; genus Nicotiana; species Nicotiana glauca. The sequence continues at coordinate 55,115 of MU701825.1, read as the reverse complement.
TTCCAGGGTCGGAATGGAATTTCGGAAGTTGCAGTTGTTCTATCATGTCATTTGGGATGTGTGTATAAAATTTCAGGTCATTCGAATGAGGTTTGATAGACTTTTCGATCGAAAATGAGTTTTTAGAGTTTTTGAAGTTCTTAAGGTTGAATTGAATGAGAAATAGGTGTTTTGGTGTTCTTTGTAGCATTCTGAAGGTTGGAACAAGTTTGAACAATGTTTTAGGTTATGTTGGTGCAATTGGTTTGAAGTCCCGGGGACTCGGTTGAGTTCCGGGTAGGTTTCGGAATGTTTTTTCGGCCAAAAATCAAAGCCATTGCATGTCCAGAAGAGTTGCAGGCCTCAAAACCCACCAATGCGGTTCTAACAAAATCCAGTGCGTCCGTGGTGGGGGCTGTGTGGCCGCACAAAATGTAGTGCGGTCCGCGGTGGGGGCTGTTTCACTGGTTTTACTTCGGGAGCTCATATCTTTTTATCAACCAGGAATTTTGAGATGATTCAAAAACAAAAGTTGTAGCCCTTCATGTCTAGCTTCCAGAAAGCTAAAGAAATCATAATTTGGACATTTTAGTGAAAGTTATGGCAAAAATACTAAAGCATGTCACTGCAGGCAAGACCTGTGCGGTTGCAGTCATTTTTGTGCGGACCGCACTGGTTTGGTGTGGACTGCAGTCATTTTTGTGCGGTCTGCAGAGGTGGAAATCTGGGGGGGTGGTCTATAAATACGAGGTTTTGGGTTTTATTTGATATTTTGGCCTAGATATTTTGGCGATTTTTCGAAGGTTTTTCAAGAAATTCAACGGGGTAAATGATTCTAACTCAGCTTTGGCTAGAGTACATGAATCTATCATTGAATTCATCATTTTATTCGTGATTTGAGATGGAATTTGGGAAGAAAAATTGTGTAATACTTCAAAAATATTAAATGATGATTTGAAGACCAAATGATATCGGAATTGGATAATTTATATATGGTTAGACTCGTGAGGATGTGAGGATTCTAGAAATGAAAATTTTACTCAATTCCGAGACATGGGCTCGAGGGGAATTTTGGTAATTTTATATAATTGTGCGTATTAGCTTAGAATTTAATTATAGAATCAGTTACTTGAGGAGTTATTTACAATATGCAATTGAATTGAATAGATTTGGCCCATTTGGAGTCAGATACTCGGGGCAAAAGTGTGGTTTCTAGTTGATTTTGAGTCGGTTCGAGTTAAGTGGCTTGTCTAACCTTGTGTGGTGGATCTTTCCCCTTTGGATATGATATTTGGTAATTGAATGTCTTGTACGTGAGGCGACGAGCGCATACTTGAGCTAATTGTTGAAAATCCGATATTACTTAAGTATTTAAACAGGGCTCCTTTCTTACCTGCTTTATTCTACTTGCAAATATAGCATGTGTTAGTTTAGAAATGCATGCGTAGTTGACTTAAATTGCCTATTTGCGTAAATTGTTTTGTTTGCATTACGTGAAGCATGTTAGGCTAGAATTTCCTGTTGCCCTTGTATTAAATTCCAATTTTGAATATCTTCTTATTGTTGTTGTGTATTACAAATGTGGGATTCGGGTAACTCCCCCTTGTCTATTCACTTTGGGACTGCGGGTTCGATTCCTAATAGATCCCCCTGCATATTTACTTTGGGAGTGCAGGTTAGATTTCTAATAGATCTCCCTGTATAGTTATATAGAACTACGGGAATGCACCCAGTAGATTCCCCCAGTACTGGGTATTTATGTTAGGGGACTACGGATCGATGTTTCCGGTAGATCCCCCGCGCATTGATAGTTGGAATACCGGATGGTTTCCCGGGAGATCCTTCAGACACATATATGATGGACTACGGGATGGTATCCCGGATGATCCACTGGATTATTGTGATTGTGACCTCAGGCCAGTATCCTGGAAGGTACCCCAGTTATTCTCTATGTGTTGAGCTTTATTTCTTTCCATTGTTTATCGTCTCTGTTCTAGTTGTTGCTATTCTTTCAATTCCAAGTTATTTCTTATTATTGCACTTATTTATACTATTTTACTCACACTGTTAGATCTTATATCTTATTTGATCTTAGTAGGGCCCTGACCTTCCTGGTCACTACCCAAGCGATATCTATATACAGATTTCTTCTAGCTGTTCTGTTTTGAATTATTATTTTCTACAAGTTATATTGTTTCCACATTGGTAGGCTTACCTAGTCGTAGGGACTAGGTATCATCACAACATGTTCACGGAGGGTGAACTGGGGTTGTGACAAGTTGGTATCATAGCTCTAGGTCCATAGGAGTCACGGAACACAAGACGGTTTATTAGAGTCTCCCTGATCGGTACGAAGATGTCTGTACTTATCTACAAGAGGCTATATAGCCATTAGGAAAATTTCACTTCATCTGATTCCCTGTCGTGTGAGATTTTTGACATCACAATCCTAAACTTATGCCTTCTATTCTCTCACAGATGGTAAGGACACATGCTACTCGAGATAATCGGGCACCCGTGCCCCCTACTGCAGTCGTCAGAGGCCGGGGCCGAGGTAGAGGATGAGGACGTACATGTGGTGCAGCCAGAGCACCTGTGTAAGATGCCGCTGAGGTACCCCTAGTAGATCCAGTCGGATTCTAGGCACCTGGCATGTCTACTACTGCTACTACTACTACTACTACTCAAACTCATCAGGAGACTTTGGCATAGTTCCTGAGCATGTTTGGTACACTGATTCAGGCGGGATTGATTCAGGTTGTAACGACAACTTCACAAATTGGGGGAGGGATCCAGACTCCCACCACCCCCACTCCAGAGCAGCGAGTTTCCATTGGTCAGTTCCAGGTGTCATGGCGACACAGCCTGTGGTCCCTGTTCAGCGGGTGGTGAGGACCTCTTGCCGAGTAACGGATAGGTGGGTCCAAGAGAGAGAGGATAGACAAGGTCAGGAGGGAGAGTATAGAAGAGTGAGTAGACCTTGTATATTGGAGAGACCCGATGGTCCTTATTTTGAAGGGATAGTACGGCATGGTGGAGGTTTTATGGGTCAGCCAGCTCAGTTTGCATCTTATATTTCACACAGAGTTTTAGGTGTTCAGAGGCCTTGGAGTACCCATACCACGCAGTTTCCACTGCCACGTCAGTCGCGAGGTTGCTTTGAGTGTGGTAACATACGCCATGTGGTGAAGTATTGCCCTAGACTTGGGAAGAGTGCACCTCCACAAACCTCTCAGCCACAGGGCGCCCCGCAGAGTTCTCAGGCTATAGTTACAGCCCCAGTTGCTACCTCACCTACCCGTACCAAGGTTGTTGCCTCCGATTCTGTCATCACAGGTATTGTCATGGTTTGTTATAGAGGTGTACCGATTATATTCAATCTAGGCTCCACTTATTTTTATGTGTCTTATTATTTTGCTCCGCATTTGTGTGTACCTCGGGATTTCCTTTAGTTTCCCTGTTTATGTTTCTACTCCTGTGGGAGATTCTCTTGTTGTGGACCGCGTCTATCGGTCATGTTTGGTTGCTCTTAGTGGTTTTGAGACCAGAGTTGATTTATTGTTACACAGCATGGTTGATTTGATATCATCTCGGGCATAGACTGACTGTCGCCCCATTATGCTATTCTTAATTGTCACACAAAGACCGTGACGCTACCTATGCCAGGTGCACCACATGTTGAGTGGAGTGGTACTTTAGATCACACTCTCAGTAGATTTGTCTCTTTCCTTAAATCTCAGCGCATAGTTGAGAAGGGGTGTGCCGCGTATTTAGCTTATGTGAGAGATGTCAGTGTTGATACCCCTTATATTGATTCGGTTCCAGTGGTATGGGATTATCCTGATGTGTTTCCAGCTGAACTTCCGGGCATGCCACTTGAAAGAGATATTGATTTGTTGCTGGGCACTTAGCCCATTTCCATTCCTCCGTATCGTATGGTTCCTCCTAAGTTGAAGGAGTTTAAGGATCAGTTATAGGAATTGCTTGATAAGTGTTTTATTCGACCTAGTGTTTCACCTTAGGGTGCTCCTATCTTGTTTGTGAAGAAGAAGGATGGTTCTATGCGTATATGTATCGATTATCTCCTGTTGAACAAGGTTACAATGAAGAACCGTTATCCTTTGCCTCGTATTGATGATCTATTTGACCAGCTTCAGGGCGCGCAGGTATTTTCTAAGATTGATTTGCTTCGGTTCCATCATTTGAAGATTCGGGAGCCAGATATCCCGAAGACTGCCTTCAGGACTCGGTATGGTCATTACGAGTTCTTTGTTATGTTATTTGGGCTGACCAATGCCCCAGCAGCCTTCATGCATTTAATGCACAGTGTATTCCGGCCATATCTTGACTCTTATGTCATTGTCTTTATTGATGATATTCTGGTGTATTTCCGGAGCCGATAAGATCATGAGTAGCACCTGAGGACAGTGCTTCAGACTCTGAGGGAAAAGAAGTTATATGCGAAGTTCTCAAGATGTGAGTTTTGGTTGGATTCGGTAGAATTCTTGGGCCACGTGGTATCGAGTGAGGCTATTCGGGTGGATCCGAAGAAGATAGAGGTCGTGCATAGTTGGACCAGACCATTCTCTAGAGATCTACAATTTCCTTGGCTTGGCGGGATACTACCACCGTTTTGTGGAGGGGTTTTCATCGATTGCAGCCCTTATGACTAGATTGACCCAGAAGGGTGCTCCATTTCAGTGGACAAAGGAGTGTGAGGTGAGCTTTCAGAAGCTCAAGACAGCTTTGACTACAGCCCCAGTTTTGATATTGCCTACCGGTTCGGGGTCTTATACTGTCTATTATGATACCTCGAGAGTTAGCCTCGGAGCGGTGTTGATGTAGGATGGTAGGATGATTTCGTACGCGTACAGACAGTTGAAGATACATGAGAAAAGTTACCCTGTGCATGACCTTGAGTTAGCTGCTATTTTTCACGCTTTCCTTATGAGATTTATACGGACCATCGGAGCTTGCAACATTTGTTTAAGCAAAAGGATCTAAATTTGCGCCAGAGGAGGTGGTTAGTGTTGCTGAAGGATTATGACATCACTATTTTGTATCACCCGGGCAAGACCGATGTAGTGGCTGATGCCTTGAGTCGTCGGGTGGAGAGTTTGGGGACTTTGGCATATTTACCAGTATTGGAGAGGCCAATGGTGATGGATGTTTAGACCTTAGCCAAGCTAGTTTGTGAGATTGGATCTTTCGGAGCCCAGTCGGGTTCTAGCTTGCATGGTTTCTCGGTCTTCATTATTTGATCGTATCAGGGAGCGGCAGTATGATGACCCTCATTTGCTTGTCCTTAAGGACGGGGTTCAGCATGGTGATGCTAGAGGTGTGACCATTGGCGAGGATAGAGGGTTGAGAATGTATGGTCGGGTTTGTGTACCCAATGTCGATGGGCTACGAGAACTGATTCTAGAGGAGGCCTGCAGTTCGTGGTATTCCATCCATCCGGGTGCCACAAAGATGTATCAGGACTTGAGGAAGCACTATTGGTGGAGGCGGATGATGAAAGGTATAGTTGTGCTTGTAGCTAGATTCCTCAACTGTCAACAGGTGAAGTATCAGCACCAGAGACCAGGTGGGTTGCTTCAGCAGATAGAGATTCCGGAGTAGAAGTGGGTGCGTATCACCATGGATTTTATGTTTGGACTCCCATGGACCTTGAAGAAGTTTGATGACATTTCAGTTATTGTGGATCGGCTGACCAAGTCCGCTCATTTCATCACTATGCATACCACTTATTTTTCGGAGTGGTTGGCAGAGATTTATATCCTGGAGATTGTCCGTCAGCATGGTATTCCAGTTTCTAAAATTTCAGACATAGGTACTCAGTTCATATCACGGTTTTATAGGGCCGTTTAGCAGGAGTTGGGTAATCGGGTGGATTGAGCACAACATTTCACCCCCAGACGGACGGACAGCCCGAGCGCACTATTCAGATTTTTGAGGATATGCTCCACGCATATGTGATTGAATTTTGAGGGTCTTGGGATTAGTTCTTGCCATTGGCGGAGTTTGCTTACAACAACAACTATCAGTCCAGCATTCAGATGGCATCGTACGATGCTTTGTATGGTAGGCGGTGTAGATCTCTGGTGGGTTGGAGTAAGCCGGGTGAGGCCAGGCTATTGGGCACATATCTGGTTCAGGATGCTTTGGAGAAGTCTAAGGTAATTCAGGATAGACTCCGTACAGCCTAGTCCAGACAGAAGAGCTACGCGGACCGGAAGGTTCATGATGTTTCCTTTATGGTTGGAGAGCGGGTTCTGCTTTAGGTTTCTCCTATGAAGGGCGTTATGAGATTTGGGAAGAAAGAGAAATTGAGTCCGAGGTTCATTAGCCCTTTTGAGATATTGAGGTGTGTTGGGGAAGTTGCTTATGAGCTTGCCTTACCTCCCAGCCTGGCAGGGGTTTATCCGAAATTTCTTGTTTCGATGCTCCGAAGATATCATGGTGATTTGTCGCACGTGTTGGATTTCAGTTCACTCCAGCTGGACAAGGATCTGTCTTATGTTGAGGAGCCAGTTGCTATATTGGACAGGCAGGTCAAGAAGTTGAGGTCCAAGAACGTTGCTTGACTAAAGGTTCATTGGCGAGGTCAGCCTGCCGAGGAGGCGACCTAGGAGACCGAGCAAGATATGCGCAGCCGTTACCCTCATCTTTTCACTACTTCAGGTATGTCCCTATGCTCGTTTGAGGATGAACGAATGTTTAAGTGTAGGAGGATGTGACGACTCGGCCGGTCTTCTTAAGAATTAACGCCCCGATTTCCTAATAACTATTTTTCCCAAGTCTATTTCTACTAATTTGATTTGTCGGGACGTTCGATTTTTGAGTTACAGAGAGTTTTTGGACACTTAGTCCCTAAATGAGAGCTTAAGTGTTGGAAAAGTGACCATAGTTGGAATAGTGTGAAGACGGCCTCAGAATTGAAATCTGATGGTTCCATTAGTTTTGTTAGGTGATTTCGGAGTTAGGAGCGTGATCGGAATGTGTTTTGGAAGTATGTAGCTAATTTAGGCTTGAAATGCCGTAGTTTAAATTTTTGAAGTTTTCGGTCCGATAATGTGATTTTGATCCGAGGGTCGAAATGAAATTCCAGAAGTTGCAGTAGTTCTGTCATGTCATTTGGGATGTGTGTGTAAAATTTCTGGTCATTCAGATGAGGTTTGATAGACTTTTCAATCAAAAATGTATTTTTATAGTTTTTGAAGTTCTTAAGGTTTAATTAAATGAGAAATAGGTGTTTTGGTGTTGTTTGTAGCTTTCTGAAGGTTGGAACAAGTTTGAACAATGTTTTAGGTTATGTTGGTGAAATTGATTTGAAGTCCCGGAGACTCGGGTGAGTTTCGGGTAGGTTCCCGGATGTTTTTAGGCCAAAAATCAAAGCCATTGCAGGTCCAGAAGAGTTGCAAGCCTCAGAACCCACTAATGCAGTCCGCACGAAATCCAGTGCATTTGAGGTGGGAGCTGTACGGCTGCACAAAATGTAGTGCAGTCCGCGGTGGGGGCTGTTTCACTGGTCCTACTTCGGGAGCTCATTTCTTTTTAACTACAAAAATTTTTGAGATGATTCAAAAATGAAAGTTGTATCCCTTTGTGTCTAGTTTTCAGAAAGCTATAGAAATCATAATTTGGGCATCTCTAACGAACGTTATGGCCAAAATACTAAAGCATGTCACTGCAGTCAAGACCTGTGCGGCTGTAGTCGTTTTGTGCGGACCGCACTGGTTTGGTGCGGACCGCGGGCGTTTTTTTGCGGTCTGCAGAGGTGGAAATCTGGGGTTGGTCTATAAATACGAGGTTTTGGGTTTTATTTGATATTTTGACCTAGAGAACTCGGATTTTGGCAATTTTTTGAAGGGTTTTCAAGAAATTCATCGGGAAAAGTGATTCTAACTCAGATTTGGCTAGAGTACATGAATCTATCATTGAATTCATCTTTTTATTCGTGATTTGGGGTGGAATTTGGGAAGAAAAATTGTGTAATATTTCAAAACTATAAAATGATGATATGAAGGACCAAATGATATCAGAATTGGATACTTTATATATGGTTAGACTCGTGAGGATGTGAGGATGTGAGGATTCTGGAAATAAAAATTTTACTTGATTCCGAGACGTGTGATCGAGGGGCATTTTGGTCATTTTATATAATTTTGCGTATTAGCTTAGAATTTAATTATAGAATCAATTACTTGAGGAGTTATTTACAACATGCAATTGAATCGAATAGATTTGGGCCATTTGGAGTCGGATACTCATGACAAAAGTGTGGTTTCTAGTTGATTTTGAGCCGGTTCGAGGTAAGTGGCTTGTCTAACCTTGTGTAGGGGACCTTCCCCGTAGATATGATATTTGGTAATTGAATGCCTCGTACGTGAGGTGACGAGCGCGTACTTGAGCTGATTGTTGAAAATTCAATTTTACTTAAGTATTTAAACTGAGTTCCTTTCTTACCTGCTTTATTCTACTTGCAAATATAGCATGTATTAGTTTAGAAAGGCATGCTTAATTGACTTAAATTGCCTATTTGCGTAAATTGTTTTGTTTGCATTACGTGAAGCATGTTAGGCTGGAATTTCCTGTTGCCTTGGTATTAAATTCCAATTCTTAATATCTTCTTGTTGTTGTTGTGTATTTACATTGGGATGTGGGATTCTGGTAGCTCCCCTTTGTCTGTTTACTTTGGGACTGTAGGTTCAATTCCCGATAGATCCCCCTGCAGATTTACTTTGGTACTGCGGGTTAGATTCCTGATAGATCCCCCTACACAGTTATATGGAACTATGAGAATGCACCTGGTAGATTCCCCTAGTACTGGGTATTTATATTTGGTGACTATGGATCGATGTTTCCGGTAGATCCCCCGCGCATTGATAGTTGGAATACCGGATGGTTTCCCGGGAGATCCTTCAGACACATATATAATGGACTACGGGACGGTATCTCGAAAGATCCACTGGATTGTTGTGATTGTGACCTCAGGCCAGTATCCTGGATGGTGCCCCAGTTATTTGAGCTGTATTTCTTTCCATTGTTTATCGTCTCTATTCTAGCTGTTGCTATTCTTTCAATTCCAAGTTATTTCTTATTGTTGCACTTATTTATACTGTTTTACTCACACAGTTAGCCCTTATATCTTATTTGATCTCAGTAGGGCCCTGACCTTCCTCGTCACTACCCAACCGAGGTTAGGCTTGGCACTTACTGAGTACCGATGTGGTGTACTCATGCCCCTTCTGCGCATGTTTTTCATGTGCAGATCCAGGTACCTCCACCCATGCATATCACCCTCAAGGTGGAAAGATCTAAAAGAGAATTCAAGGTACATTTGCCGCGTCCGCAGACCAAGGAGTCTCTATCTTATTCTAGCTTTAGCAGTTAGCCTTCCTTTCTTAATGTTGTTTTAGACATTCTGGAGTTAGAGCAGTGTATTACATTCTGTTAGCATGTGTTCCCGTGAGTTTCCGGGTTGTGGGATGATATTGTAGACTTCCGCATTATTGAGTTGTATATGCCAAGCGGCATCTATATACAGTTTTCTTCTAGCTGCTCAGTTTTGAATTATTATTTTTTGCAAGTTATATTGTTTCCGCATTGTTAGGCTTACCTAGTCGTAGGGAATCAGTGCCGTCACGACATGTTCACGGAGGGCGAACTGGGGTCGTGCCACTGTTGTTGTAGGAAAACTCCGCCAGTGGCAAGAACTCATCCCAAGAACCTCCAAACTCCATCATACACGCACGGAGCATATCCTGGAGAATCTTAATAGTGAGCTTGAACTGTCCGTCCATCTGGGGGTGAAATGTTGTGCTCAACTCCACCCGAGTACCCAACTCATGTTGTATGGCCCTCCAGAATCATGATGTAAACTGAGTACCTCTATCTGAAATGATAGAAGCTGGAATACCATGCAGACGAACAATCTCCCGGATATAAATTTGTGCCAACTGCTCCGAAGAATAGGTTTTACACACAGGAATGAAATGTGCAGACTTGTACAACTAATCTACGATCATCTAAATGGCATTGAACTTCCTCAAAGTCCATGGGAGTCCAACTACGAAGTCCATGGTGATCCTCTCCCACTTCCACTCCGGAATCTCAATCTGCTAAAGCAGATCACCCGATCTCTGCTGCTTATACTTCACCTAATGATAGTTGAGGCACCGAGATACAAACCTAACTATATCTTTCTTTATCAGCCTCCACCAATAGTGTTGTCTCAAATCCTGGAACATCTTCGCGGTAAGCAGATGGATAGAGTAACGTGAACTATGGCCCTCCTCTAGAATCAACTCCCAAAGTCCATCAACATTGGGTACACATATCCGACCCTATATCCTCAATACCCCGTCATCACCAATAGTCACATCTCTGGCATCACCATGCAGAACCTTGTCCTTGAGGACGAGCAAATGAGGGTCATCATACTAACATTCACTGATACGATCAAATAAGAAAGACCGAGAAATCACAAAAGGTAGAACCCGACTGGGCTCCGAAAGATCCAATCTCACAAACTAGCTGGCTAAGGCCTGAACATCCGTTGCCATGGGCCTCTCCGCTACTTGTAAATAAGCCAAACTTCCCAAGCTCTCTGCCCAGCGACTCAAAGCATCGGCCACCATATTGGCCTTGCCCTGTGATGCCAGATAGTGATATCATAGTCCTTCAGCAGCTCTAACCACCTCTTCTGGTGCAAAATAAGGTCCTTCTGCATGAACAGATGTTGCAAACTCCAGTGATCAGTATAAATCTCACAAGGAACACCATACAAATAATGACGCCAGATCTTCAAGGCGTGAACAATAGAAGCAAACTCGAGATAGTGGACAGGCTAATTCTTCTCATGCACCTTCAGCTCTCGGGAGGCGTAGGTAATCACCCAATCGTCCTACATCAATACTACTCCAAGGCCAATCCTCAAGGCATCACAATCAACATAATAAGACACCCAACATGCGGGAAATATCAATACTAGGATTGTGTCTAAGATGTCTTGAGCTTCTAGAAGCTCTCCACGCACTCTTCCGTCCACTGGAACGGAGCACCCTTCTAGGTTAGCCTAGTCATAGGTGCTGCAATAGATGAAAATCCCTTAACAAATCGACAGTAATAACCCGCCAAGCCAAGAAAATTACGGACCTCTGTAGCTAAGGATGGTCTGGCCTAACTCTGTACTACTTCCACTTTCTTCATATCCCCCTTGATCCCTTCACTCGATACCACGTGACCCAAGAATGCCACTAAATCCAACCAAAACTCACATTTCGAGAACTTTGCATATAATTTCTTTTCTCTCAAATCCTGAAGCACTACTCTCAGGTGGTGCTCATGATCTTCCCGACTCCGAGGGTATACTAGAATATCATCAATAAAGATAATGACGAACGAGTCAAAATATGGTCGGAGCACGCTGTGCATCAAATGCACAAATGTTGCTCGGGCATTGGTCATCCCAAATGACATAACAAGGAACTCATAATGACCATACCGAGTCCTAAAAGCGGCCTTTGGGATATCTGGCTCCCGAACCTTCAACTGATGGTAACCTGACCGCAAGTCAATCTTAGAAAACACTCGTTCACCCTGTAACTGTCCAAACAAATTATCAATACGATACAAAGGATATCGGTTCTTCATTGTAACTTTGTTTAACTGGCGATAATCAATGTATATACGCATAGAACCATCCTTTTTCTTACCAAACAAGACAGAAGCACCCCAAAGTGATACACTAGGCCGAATAAAACCCTTATCAAGCAATTCCTATAACTGGTCCTTCAACTCAGCCATACGATAAGGAGGAATAGAAATAGGCTGAGTGCCCCGCAACAAATCAATGCCGAAATCAATATCTCTGTCGGGCAGCATACCTAGAAGATCATCTGGAAACACATCAGGGAAATCCTGTACTACTAAGACTGAATCTACTTTAGGGGTATCAATACTGACATCTCTCACATCGGCTAGATACGCATCACACCCCTTCTCAACCAGTCATTGAGCTTTAAGAAATGAAATAACTCTACTAGGAGTGTGATCTAAAGTATCCGTCCACTCTACCCATGGTACACCTCGCATAGCCTGTGTCACAGTTTTGGTGTGACAATCAAGAATAGCATAATGGGGTGACAACCAGTCCATGCCCAAGATAACATCAAAATCTACCATGATGAGCAATAATAAATCAACTCTGGTCTCAAAACCACTAAGAAAAACCAAACATGATCGATAAACGCAGTCCACAATAAGAGAATCTCCCACAGGAGTAGAAATATAAACAGAGGAACTCAAAGAATCCCAAAATACACCCAAATGCGGGGCAAATAAGAGGAAACATAAGAATAAGTGGAGCCTAGATCGAATAAAACTGATGCATCTCTATGATAAACCAGGACAATACCTGTGATGACAGAATCGGAGGCGACAACCTTAATACAGGTAGGAAGGGCATAATATTTGGCCTGGCCTGCCCCTATAGGGCGACCTCTATCTCTCTGACCTCCACCTCTAGCTGGCTGGGCAGGTTGGGTAGCAACTGGTGCTGTAATCATATCTTGGGAACTCTATGAGGCATGCTATGGTTGAGAAGTCTGTGGAGGTGCACCACTCCTAAGTCTGGGGCAATACCTTACCATATGGTGTGTGTCGCCACACTCAAAACAAGATCTGGGGGGGTGCAACTATTGTGACTGGCTCGGGCCAAGTCTGCTGGACTAACCACTGAAAAAACCCTGTGTACGAGGAGTTGGAATACCACTGGCTACCGGAAGAGCTGAATAAATGGGGCGACTCATATAACCCCTCCATGACGAAATGTAGCTGGGGCACAGACAGCAGAATAATGTCCCGACTCTCGAGACCTCTTGGACTCCCTCTCCTCTCTGTCCTGAGCATGCACACCATATACTCTCCTAGAAATGCTCACCATCTGCTGATAAGAAATATCCATCGCCAACTCTCGAGCCATGCTAGACCTGATGCTGGGAATGAGCCCCTCCATAAACCAGAAAACTCTCTCACGAACTATAGAAACCAAGGTCGGTGCATGCCTAGCCATGTTAGTGAAATGGACAGCATGCTCTAACACAGTCATAGTGCCCTAGCACAAATGCTCAACTCTTTTGTGCCATGCATCCCTGAGGCTATGAGGAACAAACTCCCTCAAGAACGTATCTAAAAACTGAGTCCAAGTAAGGGAAGTTGCCTCAGTTGGACTATCCAACTCAAAGGTATGCCACCACTGATAGGCTACTCCTCAAAGCTGGAAGGTAGTGAAAGAAACCCTACTTAATTCTGATATACCCATAGTGCGGAGGATACGGTAGCACTCCTCCAAAATCCCAAAGCATCATCTGATGCTAGACTACTAAATACAGGAGGCTTGTACTTCTTAAACCTCTCAAGCCTCCGTTGCTCATCCTCGGAAGCTGTTGCCCTGTTCTCGGGCTGAACTGGGGCTAAATGCGATACTGGTATAACCTCTAGGATCTGATCAACCTGGACACGATGCTCAGGAGTGCGGGCGGTGGAAGTCTGTGCTCCTCCCCCGGCTTGAGATTTGGCTGCAGCAAGGGGAATCAACCCTGCTTTAGCTAGAGTAATGTACATGCTCATGAACTGTGCAAGGGTCTCCTGAAGAGCTGGAGTAGTAGTAACAGTAGGCGTGTCAGGTGCCTGGTCTCCGGCTGGAGTTTTTTGGTGGCTCATCGGTGGTAGCTCCCGCGGGTGGACTGGCTACACCACGTGCGCGTCCTTGGCTTCTACCCCGGTCCAAATTTCTAACAGCTCTAGCAGGGGGCACAAGTGCCTGGTCATCTATGGTAGCACGTGTCCTCACCATCTGTGGGATAATAGAGGAAAAAAGTTTAGAATTTTGACATCAAAAATCTTGCACGACAAGGAAATTAAATGACGTGGAATTTTTCCTAACAGTTACATAGCATCTCGCAGATAAGTACAAATGTCTTTGCACCGATCCGTGAGAATCTAATAAATCGGCTTGTGATGCATGACTCCTATGAACATAGAACTCTAATATCAACTTGTCACGACCCAAGTTCTCCCTTCGTGAACTGTCGTGACGGTACCTAGTCCCTATGACTAGGTAAGCCAAACAATTTGCAGAAAAAGGAAACAAATTTATGAAACTAGCAATTTATGGGTAATATAATAGAGAAAGCTTAAAATGCCGCTCGGCATATACAATAATACACTCTCGACCACTAATAACACTCCCAAAACCCGGAATCACATGAATCATAAACTAGAGGAAATACTAAATGTTCTAACTCTAGAAGTCTAAATAAGTAATTACAAAAGGTCTATAGTTAAAAGAGAGAGAATAGAGAATGACTCCTTTGTCTGTGGACGCGGCAGATATACCTCGAAGTCTCTGAAGATCGCCTCGCCTCAATTATAGTATGGTTGAGACAAAGAACCTAGATCCGCACACCAAAAACATGTGCAGGTTAGGGCATGAGTACACCACAGTGGTACCCAGTAAGTTCCAAGCCTAACCTCTATCGGGTAGTGACGAGGAAGGTCAGGGCCCTACTAGTTTTATATATATATATATATATATATATATATATATATATAGAGAGAGAGAGAGAGAGAGAGAAGGTAGAATGGTATGAAGTGCGACAGTATAATTTAAAATACTAACAGTCGTTAAAGAGCAAAATAACAGACAAAATATACTCAGTACACAGATATAGGAACATGGAATCTCCCAAGATATCGTCCTATAGTACCAAACGTAAATGTATAGAGGATCTCCCAGGATATCATCCCGTAGTCCGAAACATAAATGTATAGAGGATCTCCTGGGATATCATCCCGTAGTTCGAATCATAAATATACAGGGGAAATTCCTAGAATACCAATCCGTAGTTCCAAAGTAAATATCCAGTATAGGGGAATCTATCGGGTGTTGTCCTATAGTCCTAAAGTAAACATGCAGGGGGGATCTACCGGAATACCGATCCGTAGTCCCAAAGTAAATACACAACAATGTCAACAAAGAATCTACAGTTATATACAAGTTCATACCAAGAAAAGCAGAGATTTCTATTCTAAACATGCTGCATAGAATTCAAGTAAACAATTTAAGCAGGTAGTACAATTAAGTCACTTAAGCATGCTTTCTTAAGCTAAACAATAAGCTTTAAATACAAGTAGTGTTCAACAAAAAAAGGAAGCACAGATATTTACTTTATGAAAACGGGGTTTTTCAACAACTAGCACGTGTACACACTCATCACCTCACGTACACGGTTTTCATATAACAAAAAGCAAAATCCTAAGGGGAGTTCCCCCACACTAGGTTAAGCAAGCCACTTACCTCGAAACAGCTAAAAATCAACCCAAAACCACCCTTTTGCCACGAGTATCCAACTCTGAGTGGCCCAAATCTATTCAAATCAATTTCATAATGTAAATATAATAACAAACAACGAATTTAGCTAAAGAAATCGAAGCTAAGATAAGAAAATAGAAAAACGCCCAAACATCCTCTCCGGGCCCACGTCTCAGAATCGGATAAAACTTATGGATTATGAACACTCGTTCACTCACGAGCACATTCAAATAAAAAACCTGACGCCAAAATCTCCCTCAAAACTCATATTTTAAGTTGGGAAACTTTTCCTCATTTCTCCAAAATTTTCACCCCAAATCCGAAATTAAATGACAAAACTAAGATTATATTAATGGAATACAACTAGAAAGGGATAAGGAATCGTTACCCACTGGTTTTCTCTCTAAAATCCTCCCAAAATCGCCCTCTACCAAGCTCTAATTCGATTTTCCAACTTATGAACTCAAACCCTCAGTTTTCTCTTTTTCTGCCCAGTGATTTCCGCTTTTGCGAGGGGTTGACCGCACCTGGGGCTCCTACTCCGCACATGCGGATGTTTAATAAACATCCATAAATCACACCTGTGATCCACTTATGCGGTCTTTGATGTCACACCTTCTTTTTACCCACACCCCCGTAAATGGGTATATAAGGGAGTTTTTCCAATTAAAGGACAATCGAAACGGGATTTATCATTAAAGATTCAGAGTCACCACTTGGGAGATTTATGGTGTCCCAAGTCACCGGTTTAAAATCCCAAATCAAGGAAAAGAATGACTCTGTTTAACAGTCCGCGAATCAGAAATCCAAGTAAGAAATTCTATTGACCCGAGGGAAGGTGTTAGGCACCCCCGGATCCCGTGGTTCTAGCACGGTCGCTGAAACTATCATATTGGGCCTAAGATCTATTTTTAATACATGTTTATCCTATATTGCAATTTAAAATTATTTACCGCTTTTAATTAGTTTTTTTTTAGGAAATTGAATGTCATTTAAAATGTATTTTTGGATCACGTCACATGAAATGCACCCGGATCCGAAACATATTTTATTCAACATTTTGGGATTTGGACTTGAGTGACATGAAATGCACACCCAAATTTAGGAAGGTAAAATTATTAAAGAACGCGCCTAAAGCGACTAACGTATTATTAACTTTGCGGAGGCCGTGAAAATTTACTAAATGGCATGTCCGAGTTCTAAGGATTTTAAAAGATAATTAACGAGTGCCATAAGTTTTGGGATTTTATTTGGCGGAGGAAACAAAACTAATTAGCTAAGGAAAAGCTAGCTATCTTATTTAGTGGTCTATTGTGTTGGGCTTGGCAATTTGAACTTATTTGAGCCCAATTCTATTAGTACTATCTTACTCATCTGCTTTTAGAAAAGGTCACTTTTAAAATGATAATATTTTGAATTAAGAGATCATTATCATGATACTCATTCAATCATCCAAAAGCAACTATAAGTAAAACTAAGAATACCAAATCATTAAAATGGACAACAAAACATGATAAAATATTTTAAAAATAATTTAAAACAAGGCAAATGATTAACAATAAGTGAAAACATGATTTCAGTATTTTAAGAAAAGTTAAAATTATTAACAGAGCCAAACAAAGGGAATTAAATACTTAAGCTCAGTACCATAATAAAGAAACCCCATCACTACGCTGCTCAAATATTCATCAAGTAAAAATCATATATTAACATGCTTAAAAAGTAACTATAGGGGAAGATGCTCAACGTTGAATATGATGTTTTACCGCTTTGAAATCCAAAATGAACGTGACCATGAATGAGCAACTCGACTTAACCTCGAATGAAAACCTCCACAGAACTGATCCGAGCTTGACCCCGTTTGAGCTTCCACCAAAATAAACGGGTGGAGATGAGTTATATGATGAGGAAGATGGTGTTAAGGTTTGCTTCTTGAAAATGGAGAAGAAGAAGCTCTCTTGCTTGAAAAAAAAATGGAGAAGAAGCTCAAGGGAGGGGGAAGGCTCGTCAAGAAAACGAAGAGGTTTGTCCGTGTATATCCAGAGTATATAGAGCGTATACCCCCATCTCCGTTAAGAAGAATCCATCCCTTTTTTTTCGTTTCTCTGTTTTCTTTTAACCTCTCTCCTTTCAACATCTCTTCCCTCTCTACAGAATGGGGAGGTCCCCCTTTTTAAATTATCCCACACTCCCTCTTTCTTTCCCTCAAAATCCTCTCCTCCTCTCAAAGTGTTTTACCCTTTTTTTTTAACTCCAATAAAGAGACCACTAAGGGAGATGGCTATGGTTTTCCTGGTAAAGTGAGGGTCCGAAATTTTCTTCTTTCTCAGTGTATATCGAGTGTACATGGAGAGTATCCATTGTATATTACAGCCCTCTTTAAGTAAGCACCTAGCTTAGTGCATTCACCACTACAAAATCTTTTTTATTTTTAATCACCCAATAAATTATTGATATTTAGTTAATTCCTTAGTGAATTGTTATCCCTACCATTATGGAAGTTTCTTAATAATTACCCTAATAACAATTACCATCAATAATTAAGAACCAAGTTAAAGGAAAAACTACCAAAGTTTAAAAATTAAAGTTAAAAGTGCAAAAATAACTCATTTTTGTGATTTTTCCCAATTTTTATAAAACAACTAATTTGTTGATTAATCCTAAAATACAAAATTTAATCCTAAATACAAATGCAACATATTTTGTTTTGTATTTTTTCATAATGTGAAATACTACACAATGTCTTTTAAAATAAGATAAAAATACTACACAATGCCAAAGCTAATCCTAATTAAACTAAACATGAAATTATTTTTGTGTTTCGAAATTATATAAAGATAAAAATAAGGTACTATTTTTTGTATTATTATTATTTTTTAAATCTTTTTTTTTAAAAAATACATAAACTAAAATATTCTTTTAATTTTTATTTTTCTTGTAATAAAATAAAGTAAAAGAGTCGCAATGCATTGAAATAGCTACATTAGGCCTAAAATAAATAGTTACGTGCTAAAATATGAAAAATCTTGTGGAGGGTCAAAAATCACATGTCTACAGCTGCCCCTCTTTGACTGAAAATGCGAAGCGTTTTCGGACAAAGAACGACTAGACAGGTATTTTGACCCGACTCTTATTTAAAGAGACCAAAACTAAGAGAAAAGGGGAATATGACCGAGCTCTGGTATCTGAGCTGCCTACATATCCTTGGCTCTAAAGGAATCAGGCCACATGTAGTTCAGAGCTGAGTGAGGTGATGGAGTATGCCGAGGTGAAGATCCAGTCGAGGTGTTGTTCCGCCGAGGTTTCGGTCCGCGATCCTGATGTTACATCAAAAATCAAAAGATAAAGAAGACTATCTAAACCTGTCAACCACGAGTTACAAGATTCCTATCTATAAGTCTTCTGAAGCTTGATCATGAGTCTTAAATGGTTCTTCATGCAGACTTTGAATTTGAACCTTGACGCTTGCTAGTTGCTAGCTCGTTCTTCTTCAACTTTTTTGGTCAAGACCGGACATATAGTGCTTGTGACCTCAACTATGTCTTTAGAAGCTCACGTGTTTCATCAACTTCTGTATTTGGGTTCACTTCTTGTCTTTCTCTTTTTTTTTTTTTTTTTGGACCGTGACTAACTTTGTTGGTCACCTTGGACTGTTGACTCGCTTTCTCGCCGTGAGCTTCTTTTGCCGCGGACTTGAATTGAGTTCTGAAGTGAATTCCTTTATCTCTAGGTAGTCACTTGATTGCCAATAATCGAACGTCTTCCTTTGATTATTGTCGTCTTCCTCTGTTCTCTAGGCGGGCTCCTGATTTCAAAACTTGAATGTATTCCTCTGCTATACATGCGGGCTCCTGACTTCAAAACTTGAATGTATTCCTCTGTTATACGGGCGGGCTCCCAACTTCAAAACTTGAATGTATTCCTCTATTATACGGGCGGGCTCCCGACTTCAAAACTTGAATGTATTCGTCTGTTATACGGGCGGGCTCCGGACTTCAAAACTTGAATGTATTCCTCTGTTATACGGGCGGGCTCCCAACTTCAAAACTTGAATGTATTCCTCTATTATACGGGCGGGCTCCCGACTTCAAAACTTGAAATGTATTCCTCTGTTATACGGGCGGGCTCCCGACTTCAATACTTGAATGTATTCCTCTGTTATACGGGCGGGCTCCTGACTTCAAAACTTGAATGTATTCCTCCGTTATACGGGCGGGCTCCCGACTTCAAAATATGAATGTATTCTTCTTTTATATGGGCGGGCTCCCGACTTCAAAACTTGAATGTATTCCTCCGTTATACGGGCGGGCTCCCGACTTCAAAACTTGAATGTATTCCTTTGTTATACAGGCGGGCTTCCGACTTCAAAACTTGAATGTATTTCTCTGTTATACGGGCGGGCTCCCGACTTCAAAACTTAAATGTATTCCTCTGTTATACGGGCGGTCTCCCGGCTTCAAAACTTGAATGTATTCCTCTGTTATACGGGCGGGCTCCCGACTTCAAAACTTGAATGTATTCCTCTGTTGTACGGGTGGGCTCCCTACTTCAAAACTTGAATGTATTCCTCTGTTATACGAGCGGGCTCCCGACTTCAAAACTTGAATGTATTTCTTCTAATCCCGTGTTGTCTTCCCTGTTCTTAGGATGGGTACCTGACTTCAACAAAAATAAAAGGAAATTTTCTGCCCCAGTTTGATAGCTGAGTGCATCTGTGAGTGTTATCTGAATCATGTTCCTAAACACTTTTAACAATTTTAAAAGCTATGTCCCATTATTTAGGTGAGACCTGAACATCTTTTGGTAAATTACTTGTTTCAATACTACATCATTCTCCTGTTGCTGGATCTTTTATCGTTGTTTTCCTTTTTTTTAAAGATAATTTTAAGGTTACATCCCATTATCCAGGAGGGTCCTGACAACTCCTAATTCAAATTGGGAAAAAGGTGGAAAAAGATGGTGTTTCTTTGGGTGAATTTGTGTTAAATTCTGGTACTCATGCTTATTTTAACTTTTAAATTGAATCCCATTTTTCAGGAGGGTCCTGAGAATTTACGGCCATACCTGTTTGGTGCTTGCCTTTCCTTACGGTGGGTTTCTCCGAAACAACCGAGATTTCTGCCTCTGTTTCAATTAAAGAAAAATCTCGTTAGTATAAAATGTGGTGGCTGGTTGTGATACTCTTGCTAGGGATAGCTTTTTCTTCGCTTCTTTCCGTACTCTATTTTGTCCGACTATCTTGAACTTGGTCTAGAAATCCCGACCTTCTGACAATTCCTTATTCACAAACTTCCCAACTATTGCTTTCCACTTCTAGTCTTCTTCTCTGATCCCATATATTTCCCATGATAACTGATTTTCGCTCGAAGACCTTGCTGTTTATTTATTAACCACTTTCTCTGCCATCCGTATCTCTGAAATACCTTTTCTCCGTTCAGACCCAACATCTTCTATTTGTTGCATTGCTCATGAACCGGCATCTACCCGAACTTTGTATTTCATCTGATCCCCAAGCATATTGAGTGTTACCAACTTCGGCATGCATGTCGCTCTTTCCTGATTTAAACCACTGGCCTTGGCCTTGAGGTCTATAACCTTTGATTTCTGCTCGAAATACCTTGCTTGTCACTGATCCACCCTTTTTGTCAATCTTATAATAGGATATACCTTTGATCCATTCATCCAACCCTCTTCATCTGTTGCATTCTCCATGAATTGATATGGACCCAACCTTTGTATTTTGCAGGGATCCCAAAGCATGTTGATCATTACCAGCTCAGTATGCTTGTTGTTCTTTCCTGACTTATGCCATTTTGATGTACTAGCCAGATCGTATTTTGTACAATTGGAAAACTGATGGCAAATTTTGAAATCATTTCTCACTTGTTCTGACCAAACAGACTCAGGAAGAAGAAGTGGAGAAGAAAAAGGAATAGAGTGAAGGACAAAAGGAAGAAGATGGTTCCTAACAAGAAAACTACAAGGTAGAAACCTATCAGATGTGGATACTAACTCTAATGACTATGACATACGCTTGCGGCCTATTCTGTTAAGCAATTCTAATGTTCAGCTTTTGTCGTACCTTTTTCCATGAAACGGGACCTCCATGCCCCGTACATCCAATTTGATTCACAATCCTTATTCGACTTGTAGTGCTTGAAGGGTTTTTACTATCAAGCCTCTCTCGTTTTGGTCTTTCTCTTAACTTACAGTCACCTCAACGTGCCCGTGGAGGTTTTCACCAATGAGACTCTCATTTTTTTTCTTTTATTCTTCTCAGCTTTCGTCGCCTTACAGTGCCCATGAGGGTCTTCACCAATAAGACTCTCTCATTTTCATTATTGTTCTGCTTGGACTGGAGTGTTACCCCTGGCATGAACATCTTTATCTGCTCGACATGGCATCTTTTGAAGACTGATCAGAAGATCTTTCTTTGGACCGTAATGTGGGCTTTTGGATAGGGTTAGAAAAAAAGGGTATTAAAGGCTCAAAACAAATCAACATGGTTTCAAAATTACAACCTTCGAAACCAGATTTCTATACAACAACCACAACTTTTGCCCCAGTTTCTTGCTTGGGGATCTTTTGATTTTTGTTTCACTATAACCGAGTCGTGAGGCTGCCTACGTATCCTTAAAGTAATCAGGTCAAACGTAGTTCACACCATGGAAATTATTCTTTGTTTTTTTGTGATTTTTCTTTTCTTTTCCTTCCCTCTTTCTCTTCTTCATTTTTTCCTTTTCTCCTTTTGTTGTTTTGTTGTTTTTCTTTTTCTTCTCTTTTCCTTTTTTTTAATCTTATCTTTAATGTGTGTGTTTATAATCTTTGTTGCTGATTCCGAAAAAGGGGTATGAAAGAAACTGAGTAAGGCTCAAAATGGGTAACGAAGGATAAGGTGTTTAGATGGCAGAACAAAATGCCTTCGTCATTCCAATCTTCAAAACATGCCAAGTACAAACAACACAATTAAACAAACATTCGTAATATCTTCTTATTGTGCCAGAATTGATAACCATATCCACACATTCGCCTTTTTTCTTTGTCAATTTTAAAGCACTACTGGACAACACTCTCACTCTTATTACTATGAACGGCCCCTATAATTTGGCCAACATGCTTTTACAGTTTCTTTATGTTTTATCCGCCCTAGTTTCACATGGCTCGGGCTTCAAATAAGCTCAAAATGTCAAAATTTGTTCTTATTGTCAAAATGGCTTCATTGCTTCCTCACTAAACTAACTTTTAAAGATCGGACTGAGAATCATTCGTGCATGTCATGTCACCAGAACCAGCACTAGACAAAAGACAAAACAAAAGGATAAGAAAGAACTAAACAGAGAAAATGACTGGAAGCAACAAAAGACCGGAATTTGCATTAGACAAACGGTGAAAGGGTTTGCATAACAAAACAAGCAAAACAAACTGGAGTACAACCTTGGAATAAACCTGAAACAAACCTGGACAGCACTACACAAACCACTACAACTAAAGAGGCTAGACAAAATGAAAGGATAAGAGGGTTTGACCGCAAGATAATATCCGGATTACAACACTAAAAATAACCCGGACAACATAAATGACCATAAAATGAACCACCAAGACTCCTCCCTGGCTAAGCAAGAAAAGAACATCTTTCCAATCGACTAACTCACCATTTTAGCCACTGAATTCTGCATCAATAATACTAGGAACTTCACAAGTCTTCATCAACTTGTTCTTATCAAGCTGCTTTTGAGTTCTTTTTGCCAGCTCATTCTTAAGATCAACCTCTAATAGTGCTGAAAGCTTGGTAGCCCTTGGACCTCCGAGGCTCCCAGAAGAATTATCACATTCCCTTTCAAAATAAATCATACCCACCATATACGTCTCATTATACGTAGGTGATGGACTTTGGCTAGTGTTTGCTGCATCCGGTTTTTGCACGACAATGATGCTTGCATCAATAATCTTCTGAATTGCTTTCTTCAGATTCCAACACTTCTCTATGTTATGCCCCTGGACATCGGAGCAATATGTGCACCTTTGAGAAAAATCAAACTTCTTTGACAGAGGTTTTGGCATTTTTATCTGAATCGGCTTCAACATGTCCAATCGCTTCAACCTTTGGAATAAACTGGCATATGATTCCCCAATAGGAGTGAAATCCTTTTCTTTTTTTAGCAACCTCTCGTTCTTAAATGCTTGATTGGGCCGGAAACCTGATCCAGGAGGTTTTTGGTATGCTCGTGGGGGTGGATAGGCCTTCTGTGGAGCTGGGTATGGGGAAAGTGATGCATGATTTTGGGAGTTCTATGGAGTGAAGTAGCATTGGGGAAGACCATCTGGTACATAAGGATATCCACAGGGACAGTGTCAAGGCTGGAAGTGTCGATCAGGAAAACCCATCGAATCATCTTTTCTATTTTTCTTTCTTCCACCCAAGCTTACTGGAACGTCTTTCTACTAGCTCACCCATTTTTAACACATCATTGAAAGGCTTTCCAAAGGCGGGGATCAAATGGCTGAAGTAGGTGGGTCCCTGGGCCTGTAGGAAAAGCTCAACCATTTCTTCTTCGCCAATCAGGGTACTGACTCGAGCAGCTTGCTTCCTCCATCTGAGCCCAAACTTCCTAAACCTTTCCTCTGGCTTTTTTTCCATCTTAGATAGGGAGGAGCGGTCTGGGGTAACAGTTGATTTGCATTTAAAGTATCGGACAAAGTCTTGATCCATGTCACCCAGTGTAGGCCACTTATCAACATCTTGACGATCATGCCAGTCCAAAGCTGCCCCAGTTAGGCTCTCACTGAAATATGCCATCATCAAGTCATATTTCTCTCCCACACTTCTTATTTCATCAAGTCCAAAGATGCTCCTTCCATCTTAGATAGGGAGGAGCGGTTTGGGGTAACAGTTGATTTGCATTTAAAGTATCGGACAAAGTCTTGATCCATGTCACCCAGTGTAGGCCACTAATCAACATCTTGACGATCATGCCAGTCCAAAGCTACCCCAGTTAGGCTTTCACTAAAATATGCCATCATCAAGTCATATTTCTCTCCCACACTTCTTATTTCATTGCAATAAACCTTCAGGTGGGCTACCGGATCCCCAAACCCATTATACAAGCTGAATTTTGGTACTTTAAACCCCATGGGTAGGCGAATGTCAGGAGACATGGACGGTTCTTTGTAATCTACGCTACCCTGATCCCTCATTCCTTGCTTGACCCTCAAGGACTGTCCTATGCTTTTCAGCTTCTTGGGTACCCCATCTAACCCTTCTTTTCCTATGAATTTTCCATTTTCAACATGAGGCTCATCCCGTGGGCCTTGCTTGTGCGAGTTGGGAACCTTGTGAGCAACCTCGGAGGCGTAATATTGGGCTTTATGAGCTTTAAGCAGGTATTCATTGTCGAGAACAGTAGATGTGACTGGAGGGCACTTCTGGGAAAAGATAGTTGCATGACGAGTGAAGGAGCTACTAGGGTGGTTGGGAAAGCTGTGATAAGCGGGTAAATATGGAGAGTGTGGAGGATCGCCTAGCATTGTGTTCAGAGTTCGGGTAAGGACGACATTTAGGAAGCTGGGTTGTGGCGGAGGTGGAGCTTTCCCAGTCATCCATGCCCGATACATGTCCGCCACGTGTTGTCTCAACATCTTTACCTCTTCTACCAACCCGTTGTCCTGTTCAACCCGCTGCTTTCGGGCACCGGTATCAACCAACTCAGTTCTGTTGTTCACTTCCATTGCCTTTTGCCTTTGTGTTGTATGTAAGAGTTACTTTAAAAACCACAAACCAACCACCTTTATGAAATGATATGGCAAAATGAAACCATCACGTTAGCGTTAGGGAATTTAACATATTGGTACCCGCACATTTGGGGAATGAATGCACCTAAGCAGTTAACAGCTTCTATTATGCATTTGCTTCGGTTGCGTGCGTCATTCCGGCCTCTCCTACTTTCACTCAAACTTTCGTTTATTTGATTCCCATTTATTTACTTATTTACTTTATTCCCTTTTCCCTTTTTTTTTCTTTTAGTGGTGGTCGAATCTTATGGAGATTGCCTACGCATCATATCCCCACATGAATCAGACCGTGCGTAGTTCTGGCTGATAAGTGCAAAATGACTATAAAAAAAATTGTTTTTTTTTTCCTTCAAATTTTGCATAAAAGAAAAATGTGTTTATTACAACGACACCTTTTATTACAAGATTAATGGATTCTAAAAGATTTTAACATCAATTAGCAATATAGTCTAAAAATAAACTAACAGATAAATACAGATTTTTTTTAAAAAAAATCATCACTGTTTCTCAAAATTTCATAAAAATATCCGGTCTTGTCAATACGGCCTTTCAGCACTTCAAAGAAGATTTAAAGGTTGTGTTTACTAACTGGCCAAAAAAAATTTTAGAAATGACCAAAGGCGGTTGTTCTTGCAAAAACGGCCTTCCGACGTCCTTTTGGGGACATTCGGCTATTTTGGACAAGAATGACATTACCTTTACTTATGGAAAAACAACGATATTTATTTACCCTGTAAAAAAAATTCTCTTTTTTCTTTTAATAATTTTTTTTTCCAAATAGTTTAACCCGATATGGGTTGCCTACGTATCCCACATCCGGTGAGAATCAAACTTACGTAGTTCTGCCGGATCAACTATTTTTTATTTTTTTTATTTTTTTTAAAAAGGAAGACAGAAAATTTTGGTCGAGCTTTGCTCTATATATATATATATTTGTTTGTTGGACGCTGATTATTCACAAAAATGAGTGATTATTTCCTTTACAGTTTTTTTTTCTTTTTAAATTCACCGCTCATTATTCGAAAGTCGCTCAACGTACAAATTCGAAGCAAATAAATGCGCAAATAGCAAGTGAAATGCATCAGATGTCTTTTTCACTTCGGGTATACCTGTCCTAGACAGACCCAACCCCTGTGTTGAGTCTCCAAAGTCAAATGCACATGATGCAAACAAACGTTCCTACTAGGGATCCGGTATGAGGCTTTGTTATACTAGGTTCAAAACATGGCTTTAATGTTTTAGACCTGGCTTACCGGAGCGGACAGCTCGAGCCGAGGGGGGGCAGCGTACCGGAAATGCAGAAGCTTCACCGGCTTAGCAACTTGTCCGAACCTCGTTCTAAAATGGGATAAGACTCTAAACAAAAGAGAAGTCACACAAAGTTGTCACGACCAGGATTTCCCACCATTGGACGTCGTGATGGCGCCTTCTAACGGAGCTAGGCCAGCCAAACATTAAACCTACTCTAACCAATCTCAACAATATAATATACTGGAAAACAATTAAATAAATGCGTAAATCTTTAAGTTTAATAAAATGAAATCGATTGCGGAATTTAATAACACATCACTACCCAAAATCTGGTGTCACTAGCTCACGGGCTACTAAAGAGTACTGGATACAAGTCTGAATGAACGAAAATACATGTGTCTGTTTCGGAACAATGAAAACAAACTCAAATCAAGGAAAAGGACTTCAGCGCGCGAACGCCAGCTAGGCTACCTCGAGAGTCCCTGGACTGAAGATAGCTCCCGGATAAAAATCCTACTGCTGCTGTCCGAAAGCTGCTCCTGGATCTGTGCACAAAGAAATACACAGAGTGTAGCATCAGCACAACCGACCCCATGTGCTGGTAAGTGTCTCGCCTAACCCCGGCGAAGTAGTGACGAGGCTAGACAGGACTACCAAATCAACCTGTACAATTCTATATACATATATATACAATAGAAGGAAAAGAAATATCGAACTAGGCAGTTAAAGGGAGGGAAACATGTTGTGGGGGAGTACAATTCGAATATAAGATTCATCAGCGTAATTAAGAGACAGGGCACAATAATAACTACCAAAGCATAAGAAAATCAATAGTTGCACGGCATCAACCTTCGTGTTTTTACTCTCATCCTCACCCAAAACAATCGAATAAAATGCACGGCATCACCCTTCGTTCTTTCCCTCACATAACTCTCATTTCATGGCATGGAATGACCCTTCGTGCAAACATAGTCAAATCAGAGCACGGAATGTCCCTTCGTGCATAAATAGTCAAAACATAGCACGGAATGAACCTTCGTGCAAATATAAGCAAAAATGGCATGGAATGACCCTTCGTGCATTATCACTCTTCCTCACCCAAACAGCAATCACAACCAAACAGGCGAGAGAAATAAATAATAATAAGAAATGTCCCGGCAAAGGAAAATACAAGTAAACAACTAAATCCCGGCAAGGGAACAATAACAACAACTTTCACGTCCCGACAAGGGAGATATTTAATATACTCAAACCATCCCGGCAAGGGATCAATCACAACTCCTTCCAATACTTTCATCTCCTACTCAATAGTAGTTTTATCGTCCGAGCCAACGCTCCAAAGTATTAACATTTCATAATTTATCCTCAAACACTTCACATTATGCAGAAATCATTAATTAGCTTGGAAGAGTTCCAAGTATACCAAGAATAACTAACAACAAGGACTCACGGTCATGCTAGACACCGGTGTATAGATACTCGTCACCTTACCTACACACCGTACTCGATCATTTAGTAAATAGCAATCAATAATACTCTAATCATATTCCCTCAAGCCAAAGTTAGATCAAACACTTACCTCAAATGCTCCAAAAGTCCACTCAAGCCTCTAGAATAGCTTTACCCCTCGAATTCACCACAAAACCGCTCGAATCTAGTCACAAATTACTTGAATGTATCAACAAATGCTAATTGAATCAACTTGAATGCACAAAAATGAATTTCCTAAAGTTTTACTCAAAAATTCCCAAAACGCCCGCGGGCCCACGTGGTCAAAACTCGAAGTTCGAACCAAAACCCGCTCACCCGTTACCCTACGAGTTCATATCTATGATTTGTTTTGAAATCGGACCCCAAATTGAGGTCCAAATCCCCAATTTTAATAAAACCTAGGTTCTACCCAAAATCCCCATTTTTACCCATGAAAAACCTTGATTTTAAGATGAAAACATGATAAATGATGTTAAAGATTGAAGAAATTAAGTAAAATTTGACTTACAAATGATTTGGAGAAGAGGGATATCGTGAAAAATCGTCAATGGGTGTTTGGGTTTTGAAAATATGAAAAATGAAGCTTCAAAATCATCTAAGTATGAATACGCAGGTCTCTGATGTCGCATTTGCGAACAGGAGTTCGCAATTGCGAGCCCCGACCAAAAGTGGGAATTGCGAAGTCGAGTTCGAATTTGCGAACTCTGAAGGACACTGGGAAACTCGCATTTGCGATCCATTGTTCGCATTTGCGAAGACTAGGGTTTGAGGGCTGGTATCGCATTTGCGATGCTTTTCTTCGCATTTGCGAAAGATGCTTCCCAGATGAAAGATCGCATTTGCGATAGAAAGCTTGCAATTGCGACCTCACATTTGTGAGTGCTGGCTTCGCAATTGCGAAGCCTGCAGAACTGAAGCACAACAGGTTTTCAACTATGAGAAATGCAATCCGACACCTATCCAAAACTCATCTAAGCCCTCGGGGCTCCCAACCAAATATGCACACAACCTCAAAAACATACTACGGACTTACTCGCGCGATCAAACCGCCAAAATAACATCATTTACATAGAATCGAACCTCAAAACTCATGATTTTCATTTCAAAGTTCTTAAACTTTCAAACTTGGAACTCATAGTCCGAAACACGTCAAACGACGTCCGATTTCGACCAAATTTCACAAGAAGCGCTTAACGTATATTTAAGACCTGTACTGGGCATTGGAACCAAAATACGAGCCCGATACCTATATTTTCTAACTAATTTTCATATCTATTTTTCCTTAATAATTTTAAAAAATAATTTAACAGAAAAATTCTTTTACAGGGGTTCTGGACTTTCGATTTTGACTCCGGGCACATGCCCAAGTCCAATATTTTTCTACGGACCTCCCGGGACCGTCACATCACCGGTCCGGGTCTGTTTACCCAAAATGTTGACCAAAGTCAACTATATCAATATTAATATCATAATTCTTCAAATTTTTCACATAATTCACATATTTTAACATAAAAACTTTCCAACTTTGCGTCCAGACTGCGCATGCAAATTGACGCAACTAAAAGTGAGGTTTCCAAGTCCTCGGAAGCGCAGGAAAAGGGAGAAATACGGTGATGACCCTTTGGGTGTGCACCCTTCTCTATGATTTAGAAGACTCAAAGAGAGGAAGGGTTTCATAGCAGTTTATATACAATTCACAGAATATCAAAGCGGTAAAAGCATTTAACACATTAGGCTCAAACATGTAGGAAAATCATATAATAAATAAAGCCAATCATAACAGCTATTCTAAGCTCGAATTCTTGAACCCTAAACCGATGTTCTGCGTTTGGGTCCCCCAGCAGAGTCGCCAGAGCTGTCACACCTCCTTTTTACCCACACCCTTGTAAAGGGGTATATATAAGTGAGTTTTTCCAATTAAAAGACAATCTAAACGGAATTTATCATTAAAGATTCATAGTCGCCACTTAGGAGATTTTTGGTGTCCCAAGTCACCGGTTTAAAATCCTAAATCGAGGAAAAGAATGACTCTGTTTAACCGTCCGCGAACCAGAAATCCGAGTAAGGAATTCTGTTAACCCGAGGGAAGATGTTAGGCAACCCCGGATCCCGTGGTTCTAGCACGGTCGCTTAAACAATCATATTTGTCCTAATATATGATTTTAATACATGTTTATCCTATATTGGAATTTAAAATTATTTACCGCTTTTAATTAGATTTTTTTTAGGAAATTGAACGTCGTTTAAAATATATTTTTGGATCATGTCACATGAAATGCACCCGAATTCGAAACATATTTTATTAAACATTTTGGGATTTGAATTTGGGTCACATGAAATGCACACCCGAATTTAGGAAGGTAAAATTATTAAAGAACGCGCCTAAAGCGACAAACGTGTTATTAACTTTACGGGAGACCATGAAAATTTGTTAAATGGCACGTCCCAAGTTCTAAGGATTTTAAAAGATAATTAACGAGGGCCATAAGTTTTGGAATTTTATTTGGCGGAGGAAACAAAACTAATTAGCTCAGGAAAAGCTAGCTATCTTATTTAGTGGTCTATTGTGTTGGGCTTGGCAATTTGAACTTGTTTGAGCCCAACTCTATTAGTACTATCTAACTCATCTGCTTTTAGAAAAGGTCACTTTTAAAATGATAATATTTTAAATTAAGAGACCATTATCATGATACTCATTCAATCATCCAAAAGCAACTATAAGTAAAACTAAGAATACTAAAACATTAAAATGGACAACAAAACATGATATACGAACAAAAATAAAATATTTTTAAAATAATTTATAACAAGGCAAATGATTAACAGTAAGTGAAAAACATGATTTCAGTTTTTTAAGAAAAGTTAAAATTATTAACAGAACCAAACAAAGGGAATTAAATACTTAAGCTCAGTACCATAATAAAGAAACCCCATCACTACGCTGCTCAAACATTCATCAAGTAAAAATCATATATTAACATGCTTAAAAAGTAACTACATGGGAAGATGGACCTCAACGTTGAATATGATGTTTTACAGCTTTGAAATCCAAAACGAACATGACCATGAACGAGCAACTCGACTTAACCTCGAACGAAAACCCCCGCAGAACTGATCCGAGCTTGACCCCGTTTGAGCTTCCACCAAAATAAACGCGTGGAGATGAGTTATATGATGAGGAAGATGGCGTTAAGGTTTGCTGCTTGAAAATGGAGAAGAAGAAGCTCTCTTGCTTGAAAAAAAATGGAGAAGAAGCTTAAGGGAGGGGGGAGGCTCCTCAAGAAAATGAAGTGGTCTGTCCGTGTATATAGTGTATATCCAGCGTATATAGAGCGTATACCCCCGTCTCCGTTAAGAAGAATCAATTCCCTTTTTTTCGTTTCTCTATTTTCTTTTAACCTCTCTCCTTTGAACCTCTCTTCCCTCTCTGCAGAATTGGGAGGTCCCCCTTTTTAAAATTATCTCACACTCTCTCTTTCTTTCCCCCAAAATCCTCTCCTCCTCTCAAAGTGTTTTGCCTTTTTTTTCCACTCCAATAAAGAGACCACTAAGGGAGATGGCTATGGTTTTCTTGGTAAGGTGAGGGTCGGAAATTTTCTTCTTTTTCAGTATATATCGAGTGTATATGGAGAGTATCCAGTGTATATTTCAGCACTCTTTAAGTAAGTACCTAGCTTAATGCATTCACCACTACAAAATCTTTTTTATTTTTAATCTCCCAATAAATTAGTGCTATTTAGTTAATTCATTAGTGAATTATTATCCCTACCATTTGTGAGCACGTGATTTTTTCCCTATATGTATTACTCCCATAAATTCAAAGCAAAACAACTTCTTTTCATTATTTGCAATTTTATGGATTTTGGTGGCATTTCTTGTTAATGTTTTGCATTTGTTTGTGCATGTTTATTACTGATTAATCAGTAAAAAATACAAAAATACTTGACATTTGCATTTAGGATTTTATTTCACCTTTTAGGATTAATTAGTAATTAGGTTTATTTTACAAAGAAGAAAATAACAAAAATAATTCATTTTTGCGTTTTAATTTTTAATTTTAAATTTTTCTTAGTTTACACTTAAATTAGGAGTTAATCTGGGAATTATATAGCATATGATTAGAGTCAAGTTGTGTCTTTATTTTTAATTTTACATTTAATAAAAACTTTAAAATAAAACAAAAACCAAGTCATAAAATTAGAAAATAAAAAGGGAAACGAGAGAAAACAAAGGAAATAAATAAAAGAATTAGAGGGCTGTTTGAATTGGGCCCTTTTAGTTAAATTCCGCCTGGCCCAAACCAAAATTACCCTCGTCCAAACCAGCCCAAAGTCCCTTAACTCGGCCTGCCCCCTAATAAACAAAACGACGCCGTTTTGGCATCAAGTGATCTGAGCCGTGGAGGATGATCAGATCAACAGCTGAGAACTGGGGATGGATTAACATAAAACGGTCGGATTGACCTCACCCCCCCCTCCCGAATCGTCGTCTCTAGACCCGTCATAGACCCAAACGTAGTGCCGCCCCACGCCGCCATCGGAAATCGCCTCACGGCAGCGGCCCGTCTCCAAATCACTCCAAAAATATACCCCTTACTCCTCTCTACCTCCTCTTTCCACATCCACAACCCGTTTCTCTCAAATCCTATCCAAACATTTCGAATCGTGGATCGAAATTTTTCGGCCAGAATACCACCCTTCCCAAACCGGTCCAAATTAACACCACAGGACCATCGTGACCTCCTCTACCAAAAACCCCAAGCCCCGTCCCTCGAACATGGCCGGAACTGCTCGAATATTAAATTGAAATTTTCCGGCCAAAACCCTAATTGCTCCAAACTACTCCAAATTGATACCACATGGTCCCCTGGCTTCCCTCGTGATGAATTCAATATCAATGGCACTCAAATCCCACTGGAGCTGTCCAATTTTTTAATCTAAAAATAATCAGTGACTACTTTGTATCTTTTTCCAAGTTTCTTTGTTTAGTTTTCTTTTCTTCCTGTTTAATTCCCTTCTTTTGTTTCTGTTCTCATGTTTGTTAATTTCTAGTTAATTTTCATTTTTAGCTTTGTTAATTTTGTTATGGTTTTGTGTCATGACTGACTATTTGATTCTGGCTCGTTTTGATTTTGATTTTTAGTTTGATTATTAGATTAGAAATCGTTCTATGTTGATTCAATACTGGTTTTGTTCGTGAAATTGTGTTAATTTAGTTTAATTCTATTTAGGCATTAGTTTAATTCTTACTTTGATAATTTTTAATCAATTTTATTTAGGCTTAACTGGTTTCAACTTGTTATTTAGTGTAGTCCAATGTTGTTAATCATAATTTCCTTAGCTAGTCTTAATGAGTCCAGGTTTAGCTTAATCTGACTGGTTGTAGTTGAAATAATAGACTAATTGTGACCTAGGTAAGTAATTTTAGGGGGTATTCTGGGGTATTTGGGTAATTGATATTGGACATGAATGTTGTAGTTCATACTAGAATTTTCTAGAACTTTCTGGATATGGGTACAAGTAGAATTTCAGTAATTTTGGTGGTAGTTACTT